>JAWWEW010000017.1:20076741-20123398 GCA_035583185.1 Anabacerthia variegaticeps | reverse complement strand
AGTAAAATTAATTACCAGTCCAGTAAAATTAATATAAGTTGAAAAGGAAAAGGAGGAAAAGTATAAATGTTCACTCACTTCTTTTCAAAACTTGAAATCATTTCTCCAGCTGAAGAAAAGACAATCCAGACACACAAATGAAAAAGACTTCCCTCCAGTTTTTCTGCCCCTGAGCATTTCTGGCCTTTCTTAGCTTGAGGAATACAATGTCTGTATGTAAGATGCTTCCATTTCAGCTCTGGAGGGCCAGGCTCAGTGACCAGATGCCTCAGCAATGAACTCAGCAGTCAGTAAAGCAGCATTCCTTATTGTGTAAATAATGTTGTTGTTTCATAAAACGTTTTAGGGGAAAGATGAGGCGTAAAACTCGACTCTAGAAATACGTTGAATTAGTCTGCAGCTTGTCCTGTTGCATACCAGCTTTGATGATTTCAGTGCAGTAACTTAGTGTTTGTTGCAGTCCCACTTTTGTATGACCTTTCAACAGTGCTCACAGTTTATTTTCTCCTATGCAGCTTATTTGAACTTACTAACGTTTTTTCACATGTTGAAAAAACCCCAACAAAGTAAATTTTTTTTTCCTTTTAGTTTACTTTAGACAAACAACTTGAATGCCTAGCCATCTGTATTTATTATTGGGTATATTTATGATGCATTTGGGTTGTGTGCGTGTGTTTGTATAGTAACAGTGATAGCTCTTGTAGTAAGGAGAGTTCAAGAAATGAATTCTGTGTTTATTCTGAAATAGGATTCTCTCTGGTCAGATTAATCTCTCTGCAAGTGTATTTTGTAGGGCTGGTCCCAGCTTCCCTGGAGGTCCTGTTTTGAGAACACACTAACTGGAGCAGATGGAAATCACTGCATGTGATGCAGAGAACAATTGGCCACGTGCTTGTGATTTTGTGTCCTTCCCATTGTCACCTCTTCCCCCCAGCTGCAGGTGTGGGTCAGTCGATGCTGTTGTGGCACTTCCAGGCTCTGCAGTGGGTCAGGGTGTGTCACTGGAATGGTTTGGGCAGGAATTTCACCTGCTGCTTTGCCTGCTCAGGCCAAGTTCCTCACTCATCCCCATTCCTGGCATTAATGGACAGGCACTGCTGTTTCTCCCTGAAGCTGGGCCTGGGAACTGCTGTGAGTTACTTGTGTGGGGTTTTTGTCTTGAAGGTCGTGCCAGGAAAGGGACCTTGTACCCAACTTGATTGTGTGCTATAGATATAAGCCACAAAACCCTCCAAAATTACATATCCAAATGATGAAGTTGGCTGATATTCAGTGTAAGTTTTGGTACGAGTTCTGAATATAGATGAGTCCAGTACCCGTGCAGTGCATGACTTCTGATAAGTATGGCTTTATTGTTTTGAAGTTAGTAATTATATAATTGATTTAATTTAAGGAATAAGTTCTATTTGGAATTCCAAGTTGGAGAAAATGAATGTGGATTGCTGAAAGGTTGTTTCGTGATGTCCTGCCATTTATTTGCTTTTGATTTACTGAAGAATAAAGGGAAGTTCTGATTTCTCTTTTTCTTCCCTTCTGACTTTGTAGGTCACTGTGCAGTACAGTGAATGTTTACAGCCTCACCTGCAGCAACTGCATAGAAAACTGCACTTATGTTCTCTTTAGTAATAAGATCGCTTTTCTGATGGACCTGTTGCTACACCAGTTTACGGTATGTAAACCCGCTTTTTTAATTTAGAAATTTCTGCATTCTTCACAAACCTCTTCAGGTACTTAAAGGGTAAGAATACCAGGAGATAAATGAGAATAAAGGCTTGAAAGAATACGATTCTTTTGTTGTATATACGTGGTGGCTGTGTCTACTATATTCTATAGAAATGGGTGTGTTTGCTTCTACTAGTACATTCTGCAAAAGCATACATAGCAGTAACTCTAGTGAGTGGATATTGTTCTCTCTTTAACATTTTCTGAGGTTGTCTTCTTTAATTCACCCTATAGGAATATTTAAAATATAGAATATTATGAGCTGTCCGTGTGTGTTTGATTCTTACTTGTTTCAGTGTCAGGAATCTAAGTCAGGTCAATATGTTGCCATAGTTTGATTTGCTGAAATGCTTAAATAGCAGGACTCTTTAACGATTAAAGTCTTAATTTTCCAATGTTTCATCTAATTTGAAATGTCATTAAATATTTTATTTGAAAACTCATTTTTAATTCATAGTGACCTGCTCATCATAAGATATTTAGTCTTGCTTTTCTACTTATAAATTGTGTGTATGTATTTTCATGAGCCAAGCAGTTTGTTAATTGAAAAGTTATGTACATACTTTTAATAATTTAAGTGACGCTGTTCGAATCAACAGCCATAGGACTGTTGACGAACACTTTAAAAAGAGTCTGAGGGTCCCTGACACAAAGAAAACCCAAATGCAACCTGTGCATTCTCCTCTAAGTAGCTGCCAGCTCATTGTTCCTCTCCAGCTCTTTGCAAGAGGATTCCAGGTCTTAGGTTTCAGATGTGCTTAGTGAAAGGTGTGTGTGTGCTGTGCTGGGCACTGCTGGCCGTGCAGGGCGAGCCTCGGGGGTAATTCCAGCCAGGGGAAATCCCTGAGCACTGCCAAGTGACAGGATTCACTGGGCTGCCAAAGCCCTGCCCTGCTCTCAGTGCAGCTGCACGATGACCTGTGCTTTTCCTGAAGGAAGAAAGAGGCTATTTCTTAGGCAAAGTTGGCCACCTAGAGCTCAGAGATACTGCGGAAGGATAATTTACTTCGTCTTTTGCCAAATGCTACCCTGAAATTGCAGCAAAACTGTAATTAAAGCTTAATGGTTCCCAAGATCCACAGTGGACTTTTCTTTCCGATGCATAAAGTCTCTTATGTTCTCTTCATGCAAAATTGGCCCTTACACCAGGATATCTTCATAGTGCCATGAACTACCTATTTGAGCACAAAACCCAAATACAGTGCTGCTTTTCTAACCCTGATTTTTCTCTCTTGAAAATATAATAAATCAGATCAAGTTTGAATTTTAATTTTTGTTTATGAAAAAGTAATATATAAAATGAGAGCAGCTTGAAATATCAAAATACCAAAATCCACTCCCCCAAAGAATTTAACTGCCTCCAGTTTTCCTGGTTTGGTGAGCTGGGTGATGCAGCCTTTGCCCATGTTGTGTGTATTTCCACTTAGAGTTGGGAAATAAAGCCCAAGGAATACCAGGAGTAATAAGCGAGAATGTCTCTTTGCAAGGTTTTAACACATTGTTAAACTAAGTATGCCAATATTTACTTAATAAAGAAAGAGAAAGAATCTGGTTTTGAGAAACATTTCAGTATAATCTTGAATCCCTCCAGAATGAACCTCATTTCCATCTAATTTAATAGCAGTTTAATTTTGATTTTATTCATCGATTTAATACAGTGTCAGCTTTCCTTTTGCTAAAACTCAGAGCTCTACATTTTAAAGAATAAAATTTAAAACAATCACTTTTCACTGGTGATAAAATGTTCATTTTTTCCAGTGTAACATTTTTCTCCTCAAAATACTGCTTGAAGTCCTCTTAAAAAAATAATTTCTCCACTGAAAGTACCAATGGGAAATGAAAGAGTAACAGATGGACTGTATTTCTCTTTTTTTAATTATTTTTTATTTGGTGACACCCAGCCTTCCCAGATCAGTAGTTTGAAGTGTCCTGTTTAGACCTTTCTTTATCTGCCACCTGAACAGACTGGTAGGAAACCTTCTGTAGACTTTACCTGCCATTTTACCTTTCTTAGCCTCCTTAGCTCAGGTAATGCCTAAGTTGGTGTCTGTTGAGGTCAGCACTGGGGTTTCCTGATTTCCATGATTAGGGGATCAAACCTTCCCACCTACATTCATACAAGTCCTGTGCTCGAGGTGTAGCTTCATTTATTTACAGACTGCTCTCTCTGCTTTTCTTTCTCTACTGTACCTAGAAAATAGTTGCAAAATAATGGGAACCTTTCTAATTGTATATTTGACAAGATTTCACACTGGCAAAGCCAAGTAATGAATAGAGCTGTAAGCGTGTAGAGACAATTTTTTTCATTTTGGGGGTTTTATTTCTAGTCAAGTGACAGCTGTCATGTACCTTCTACAAAGATACCTGAAAACCATATGCATAAACCATACCTGTATGATACATAACAGATCACTGTGATTATTTTTGAGGCAGTCTTTAAATACAGAGTATCTGAAAATTCTACATAAAATACCGTTAATGAACGTAAAAACATGTGCAACAAACATTGCCATTTAAGTGGCAGTCAAACAAATGTAGAGATCAAAAGTGAGTTGCTTGGTACTTTTTTCTTCTCCAGAATATGGTGCTTAAATCTGGATTGCATTGTAGGTAAATGGCCTGTGAAATCTTCCTTTAAGTTAATCTGGCTGTCTAGTGACAGGGAAGAAATTTTTGTCCTCCATTGCTTCACTTTGCTGCTGTTTAATTCGGGTGCTTCAAAATGACACTCTCATCCTATCACAGTTTATTAACCATTTGTGGTTGGTATTTTTAATCACATGTACTGCATCAGAAAAAGGCAACTCCGTGTTTGCACTGATGGTGACCAGAACTGTGAAATCCAAGGCCAGTAAGTGCTTCTCTGCTGTTCTGGTCCCTTTTGGAATGGCATCTGTCTCCACAGGGGTCAGCCCTGTGGCACTGGCAGTTCTCTGAGGCCCTGACAAGACGACCATGTGGAGAATAGTAAGTCCTGAAAACAGGGCTGGAGCAGAAGTTATGACATGCTGAAGTGTTTAGGGGTAGGCAGTTTAAAAAGTGGAACCTTCACCTGCACCATCCTGAGCCCATGCGCTTCCTGGGCCATTCCTATCTCTTTAGTTCATGAGTTAGGACACAGAAAATCTGACATCTTACGGATGCAATTTTGAAAGTATACATTTTTCAGAGTGTTTTTGAGGCAAGCCCACTGTCTACACATGCAAAAAGAACAAGATCATCACTGTTAATGGCAGAAGGATACAAAATAAGTGACCAAATGAAGAGAAATTGGGTGCTTCAAAAGGTTTGAAGTCTTTCCATTTAGGTTTAACTACTCTGTATTTAAAATTCTTCATGGCTGTGAAGGACTATACTTTTTACCAGATAAAAACATCAATGAGTTGCCAGTGGCAGAGCTCTGCGTGGCTAACTGGAAACTGGTGTTTTTTTTGTTAGCACAGGAAAAAAGTGCTCTCTGATATGCAGAGATATTTTGGTGACATGAGTCAGAAGGGAGTAACATTTTCAGCTCTATTAAATGTGTGCCTAAGTGCTTTACTGGACTGGGGCCATATTGTGCAGCATCTTACAGGATTAAGCCTTAGATGCTGGGCAGAGCTGAAGAGCTTATGGCAGCTCTGCACGAGCATGGGAATCCCTGCACGAGGGGAATTCTCTGAGGAATAGCTTAGCAGTTGTGTGGAGACTGTGCCAGGGCTGAGGGTTTGGTCAGCAGAGCGTTGCCATTCAAGAACTGACATGAAGGCAGTGGAGCCCTGGTGAGGCCCAGCATAGTCAGTCATCATAAAGGCTACAGTTGGATGGGTCAAACAGTTGGACAATAGTTACATTTGTCCTGATTTTTCCTTGTGATTTGAAAATGTTTTGTACCAGTCACTCACCAAAGCAGTTTAAGGGTGTAATCACACCTGTAGATTTGTGCCACTTACACTGTTAAACCTATTAAACCTCAGATTTGTGGAACGTTGGAACATTTACTCGTGCAAAGCCCACGTTCAACACACGGTTTCTCTGAATATCATCAACTCCTTGTGAAATCAACACAAAGAAACCAGAGCTTGAAAGCTTTCATAATTACACTATTAAATCTTAAGATTTCCTACCCCTTGCTTGATATAATAATCAACAAGCAAGCACCCCAATTAATTTTGCTTCTGCAAGCACGCCAATTAATTTTG
Source organism: Anabacerthia variegaticeps (assembly GCA_035583185.1). Classification (NCBI taxonomy): domain Eukaryota; kingdom Metazoa; phylum Chordata; class Aves; order Passeriformes; family Furnariidae; genus Anabacerthia; species Anabacerthia variegaticeps. Next base: position 20,117,495 of record JAWWEW010000017.1, on the reverse strand, counting down.
AACATAAATCTCAATGCACTTTCACACTATCCCATTAATTACTTCTTCGGGAAAAGAGCTGATCTTTTGTCACTCGTTTGAGTTAGTATAAAAGGAAAATGTAAAAGGGATTAAGTTCAAACTTACCTATTTTCTGTAAAACACTATTTCCTTCTATGTCTTCTCTGACATACACAGCATAAAAAAACCACACTTGTTCTCATTTGTATAAACATGTTTTCCCCAAAAATTGTAAACTCTGCAATAAAGGATTCTATTAAGTGCCAGATCTATGTACTTTACAAACTAGAAAGAAGAGTTTTATTTTAAGGCGTGAACTTTTATTGCTAAGGCTGTATAGTTGGAAAATAAAATTCTCATATGTATATTGAACTACAAGGCAAAGATAGACATTATCTGCTTACAATACTGGTCATCACGGCAAATGGAAGCCCTTGCTGCAAAATAATATTAAATCGTTAAAGAAATAACAGATATAATTTTTTATCTTGGGTGAAAAAGCAGGGAGTAGGATTTGTTAGCAATTTTTTAGGCTTAGCGTTCCTAGTACAAAGTCACTGCATTTAAATTGATTTATACATTGCAAGGCTTAATCTGTCTGTTTGAGTGGGCAATTGAAATCGTTAGGCTTGAATTATTGTAGTCAACAAAAGTTACTGGAGCAATGTAGGATTATTTTTCCTATTGAACTTGAATAAGCAGCTAAAGACTTCTCACTTGCTCTCTTGGCTCATCACCAGAAACAGACTATTACAATGAGTTTTAAGTAGCAGCACAAGGCTCAGAGCTGATGAATAATAAAGAAATGTGCATGTTGTTCTTTGTCACCAAGTGTTACCAAATCCCTCCTGATACCTATACAGGGAGGACTGGTTTTCTCTGACCTTGCTTGCATATACTGAGTGTAAATTATTTTACCCTGGAATGAAAATAAGATTGCAGCCAGTATTGATCCCTGATGACAGGAGTGGAAGGTCCTGGCTGTCAGAGGCTCCATGGAGGTGTGTTGGGGTGTGGTGCCAGGAGCCCCAGGTGCTGAGCGGTGCATCTGCACTGCCAGGAACACTGCAGGACCTCCACACACTCTTCACTTACTGTTGGGTCATACCAGAGCAGGATTTCAGCTGGTTAAATTAGCTTGGCCTGCAGAAATTAAAAAATCATTAATTTGTAAAAAATTATACTCCCTAGGACGGAGTATAACCCTCAAGATCTGTATCCCACATATAGATCTCTCTTCAGATTTAGGTGGTGTACAGCTCAACTTCACTTTATTTTAGAGTGGGCTCTAGTTATCTAGAAAGGGAGGATTTGTCTGAGGTCTGTTCAGAGAGAATTGTGTGTTGTGCTGCTGACATGATGGACAAGGGACTGAGGTGTGAGGGGCGAGCGGTCATGGGGTGATGTTCTGTGCATAAGAACACACTCATACTAATAACAGACTCTGCTCTAGGGCTTCCCTCAGTTCTCAGGCACTAAGGTGTTTTGACTTGTGTTACTCTGTTCCAGCTTGGATTATCTGCCCTGCCTTTTCTTGGACCTGAAATGCCTCAATGTCCATCAGCACTGCTAGAATGTTACTTTGTTATTACTTTTGGTGGACACCTATGCACATTTCTAAATGTTTCCCTACAAAATTTGATTATTTTTATTGAATTCTGATTGTTGGTCTTTTTTCTTTTTCTCTTTGCTTAGGTTAGTGTTCCAGATGACCACAATGCTACTGCAGGCAGAAGTGTAAATAAGCAGGTATTTGAAGGTTTAACAACAGGACTTCTGAGGGTAACTGCTGTGATTTTCAGATGTCTAATCTCCAGCTTCCCAGATGGAAACAACCACTCTACTGCACTGAAGATATTGCAGGAAGTGAAAAGTAAATCCTCGCAAGTGGAAGCCTTCAACAGCAGAGTCCAAGACCTAATCAGGTCTAAAAAAAAAAGATAATGAAACTTCTCTAAGCATTCTTTACCACAGAGAAAGAAAATTGCATTGATTTAAGAAAGCAAAAAACCACTTTAACTCTTAAGTCAGTAAGAGTAGTTTGTGTGTGTAGTCAGGAAGACTGTTGAAATGCTATATTTGTAGTCAAAAATGTTCTTGAAAAAACTGCAGACACAGAAATACAGAAAACCAAGAATCTTCTCATTTTCGGACTTGATTTTCTGTCTCCGTTCCATCAGTTTTCTCCCCTAATTACGTAGGAGTCAGTTCCCATATTCTCATCATTTCCTCGCAGCTCTCTGTGCCAGCCATGTTTGCCCACTGGCCATGTGGTCTTTCATATATCTACATGCATTGATATAAGCTTGTCTTAAAATATATACTTCCTATTGTAAAGATCAGCCAGTCATTCCTGTAATCTGATCTGATAAAGTAGCTGCATTTTAATAGCTGAACCTGAATATATTAGTGTATTTATAATCAATTAATATGTGTAAAACTGATATATATCCAACAGTGTATTAGACTTGCAAAAACTGTAAAGTTTCACTAGTAAATTACATAAGTAGTTACCAATAAATTGTCCTATAAATAGTTATCAGTGCATCTTCAGCCCTCTGAAGAAATGAAAGTCTGATTATATGCTACTAAAAACATGTCCCAGGGAGCATCCTCAGACTTCTCAAAGTCTGGAATGATGCTGGTGGAGACAAAGAGGACAGCTGGAGGAGGAAAGCAAAACAAATAGTTGTCATAGATACCACTGACCTCTAAAACTTTATTGTTCTCATGTAACCTGCCTTCTCCCCAAACAGGTTTTGATAGAGTGTGAAATTTCAGAATGTTGGATTCTGCCCATTTATGAATGGGAGGGTGGGAGGTCTGTGCCGAACAGACACCTGACACTGACTGGGCCAAGCACAGGCATACCCCTAAGATAAGGAGATACATGAGAATCCAACCAGGTCCCTCACCTGAGGCACTTCAGGGATCTGGTTATAAATGGGGAATGAAAGGCCTGATGACAAGGTAATAGTGCAATTAGGAAAAAAAGAGAGAGCGCATTTTAAACTAGTCAAAAACAGACAAATTCTGTCATTAATGAGAATCTTTCACCTCCAGGTCATTGTATCCTATGTCATGGGGAGTTGATTAAGTGAGAGTTTTAGGAAGATGGGGGAAGAAAGAGGAACACTGAAATATTTTTCTTTTTCTCTTTGGGGCTGCTAGACCTGATGCATAAACACCAATTATCTGTGTGCTGTCTGGGTATCAAAAGGGCAGCCAAATTATTTCAGCTATGCTACCATGGGTAAAAAGACTGGGAGATGGAGGCAATAGATTAGAGAGCTTTGACATTCCACTTGTCTGGATGCTCAATTCTTCAAGGAAGGGAGTGCTCGATGCATCTTCTGATTGTCTCCGGGTGCCAGTGAGGAATAGTCCCAGCAGACTGAAAGCTCCCATCCATTTCCTCACTGCCAGGAGAGCAGCTGCTTTGTGCCCAGGTGGGGTGTGAAGGGAGAGGGACAATGGGCATGGTTTCCAGGTGTCAGTCACACTGTAGAGATGTTCCTAGGGAAGAGAATATTGGAGAGGATGGTTGTGCCATTTTTGGAGTCATCATCTATCAGTATTAGCTGTATTTAGTTCTTCCTCTCCCCTCCCATTGCTCGGGGCTCTTTCCAGCAGTCAGCATTTCTTTGTGACTGTGATGTATCTAACAGCCAACCCTGTTCCTGGAATTATTCTGCTAATACAGGAGAACTTGCTTATCACCTGTACAGTCAGGTGGGTTGCTTAGATCAAAATCTGCAAGAAACCTAATGCTGGTAACCTTTCTTGTTGCTAAATAGAACAGATTAATTTACCTGAGCAATGAGTGTGCAGTTAATAATCTTTGTGCATCTTGAAGTGGTTTTAAGTGCTATACTTCAGCAGCTTTAAAAATCTTTCATGCTGCAGTTAGATTTTTGCGTTATATCCAGTGTGTTTTTATTCTTAATACCTTTCAGTGCTTCTGAAAGCTGTGTGTCAGCAGGGTGAACCTTGGCAGAAGGTCTCTCTTACAGCTCTTAAGAGAAATCAGTCTTTGAGCAGCCACAGTGGCTGAAAAGACTAAGGTTTTCTTCCCTAGTCTTAAAACCCCGTTTTTTCAAAATCAGACTGTAAGACATATTGTGAGGGAGCAGTTCTTTTTAATAAATACTTGTACAGCTTCTGTGAGAGGCCTTATCTAATCAATAGTCTTTATTTACTAGAATCAACATTCTTTAATATTGTTCCCTAGTTAGTCAAGTCAGGGTCATCTAGACATGATGGAAATGTACGGCCAGTGGTGTTCCCTTCTCAAGGAGCCGTTGTTCTCAGGGGCCATCTCCAACAAATGGACTTGAGGAGCAAGTCTACAGCAGCTGGAAGGGCAGAGCAATATTGGTAACAGATTTAGTGTAGACAATCAGTGTGAAAACAGAGAATCATTTGATGGTGTCTGAAGGCAATTGCTCAGGTGGAGGCCCAGGATAAAACAGCAGTTCTTCTGATTTGGTTTCTCCCACTTGATAAGAGTGGAAGAGAATACAAAGAAAGTTAGAGGGAAAAGAAAAGGAGGTGATTGCAGTGAGACCTTTGTGTCCACAAAGAGGGTTGATCTCACCTCAGCCGGCAGAGTATGGTGGTTGAGATGGACTCAGATCTGAGAAGCTGCATGTTTGTGGTAGGAAAAGGAGAGTACGTGAGGTGATATTAGCAAAGTGACATGGAAAAAATGTGTCCATGCATAGTTTAGGTGGAGTTATAATGACCAATATATGAGAGAACCTGGTGTGGACAGAGAGATCTTGGAACACGGGCAAATAGCAAATTTTTTTGGCATAGGTTTCCAAGCAATTAGAATTCAAAGAAGAAACTTCAGCAGTGGTGATCTGATGATCAGCAGTGGTGATCTGATCTACCCTGGTAATAAAAAAGAGAGTTAGAATTTGAAAAGTCACTAGCATGGTTTTCTCTGTATTGAGTTTGGTTGAGCTCCTGAGGAGGTTTTTGATCCTGATCCTTATATACTTACAGTAGAAGGTTGTTACCTACACATTCTATTAGTCCCTGAGCTGTTGCATATATATATATATTTTTAAGGGATGAAAAAAAAGCAACAACTGGGCAGTAGTTGCTATGATATACATATTGCAATAAATTGTTGTCTGGATAGCATCACTGTCTTTTTGAATTAGTGTGTTCTACAAAGTTTATCTCTTCATGCTAAAAAGAAATTCTGCTGTTGCAGAGCTATCAAGATTATTATAAATCATTTAACTATGGCAAAATTCCATTGTCTTTCTAGCAGTATGGTAAAATAAACATTTACACTCATCTTTGTTGTACAGTATAATACAAATTATCCTACAACAGACGTATCTCTCAACAAAAACTACTGATAGTCACAGAGAGCCAGGTCTGAAGTTATTACAATTAGAATTATTTTATTGAACCCTTTCAGAAAGAGTGTTTAAGTAATCACAACCTGCACGTTGTGTGGTTTGACAGTAGAGAAGCAGAAATGACTTCTTTTGCAAAGTTACCAAAAGCGCTGCGGGACTATTCTTTTAATACCATTTGTCCTCTGCTTCTAGTTACGTGGTGAGCACCGGATTGGTGGACAAGCTGTGTTGCTGTTTCCTCTCCGTGCAAGGCCCCGTTGATGAGAACCCCACTATAGCAAGTTTCCTGCAGAATGCCACGGCCGTGCTGCATGGGATGTGTCAGCTGTGCTTCGCTGTCAGTGGAAGGTGGGTGCTCTGGCTGTGTCTGCAGCAAGGTGTTGGTCAGGCAGCAGCACTTTGTGGGACTGAGTGTCCTGCTGGGCTCTCAGACAGAACTCTGCTGCTCTGGGGCTGCACCGAAATAGCTGGGGAAGAAGCAGTGTGGGAGAGGCACTGCTTACCTGCTCAGCAGCAAACTGGGATTGGTCGTCTGCAGCAAGGTTTGATACTTCTAAGTCATTTAGCAGAATTGCAAACTTTTCTTTACTCATCGTTAGACAGGGGTTTAACACTGATAGGTTTAAGTGTCCAATCGTAAGGACTTCAGGAGGTATTTTATTATCAGCTAAACCCAGCTTTTAAATGATTTGTCTCTAGAGCAGCCTAATTCAGCTCTTGCTCTTTAAAATACCACTATCAGTAAGGGATTTCTATTTTCTGTAAAGTATTACTAGGTTTGTCACAGAATTTCCTAATGCAAAATGTTTGTTATAACCTAACCAGAGTTGTGGGGAGTGTGCATGAGGTATATGCCTGCCAGCAGATCTGGACTTCTATGGTCTACAGCATAGGACGGCCTGACACTCACGTGGGAGTCAAAATTACAGAGCTTTGGGCTGCACCTACCGGGACCTACCACCGTTACTGTTACACATTTCAGGAAAAATCAAGGCTGACAGAGCTGTACAATGCATTCCTGAAGGGTAAAGTGATGCCAGGGTTGAAAAACTAAAGTTAATAAAACATAAAAGAAGAAACAAAGCTGTAGGTAAGGGCTGTTGCTGGTAACCCAAGGACACAGGCGCATGGAAAAAGAACTGCAAGAAATATGAGCCCAAAGAGACCATCCCAACTTACTGAAATTTCCCTTTCTGAAAGCCGCCAACTTGGCATTTTGCATTCCAGGAGAGTGCTGCCAGAAGTCAAATGCTCACTAAATAAAATAATAAAAAAATCACCCTTCTGTTAATGGATGATAGTCTAGCTGCAAGAGTGAGTAATACAGCATTTGTAATTTCTGGAGCAGGCACACACTTCACCCAAACATTAGAGATCTTTGCACCCCAAAATAGTACAGCACTGCACAAGTACTTCCTTCAAGAACATCTGTTCTTTGTAGCAGCAGAATAATTTTGGAGGGTTGAGTGTTTTTCTTCACAGTTACACCAAGAAGTATCTGATCTTACTGCCTGCATATAACAGCAACGCTTTGGATTTTATCCAAAGGTGCTGATTGTTCTCCATTTCCAGGTTGGATTGTTCGTTGGAGCATGAAAAGAAACGAGAGGAATGAACTTGGGATTTCAAAACTGTTGTCTTTCACTTCAGATCAAAAACTTTGGTGTAACTGATTAGAAGGGCAGTTTAAATCAAATGTCTTTCATCACCTGAGCCCACTCTCATTTAAGCAGTGAATGCAGAGTGTAATTCTGTCGCTTTACAGAAGTCCTCAGTATTCAAGGTGATTTAAATGGAAAAAGGTATTGCCAAACACAGATTAAGGTGGCAGAAACAGAGCTGAAATTTATTGAATTCTTGAATGTGTCACACTGCAGTAATATATCATGTGTGATACCTGATCTGCAGCACAAAAGGCAACCCCTCTGTGAGAAATACAGCTCCTCTTTGATTCCTGCTAAATGGTGGCAGGAGGCAATGCAGCCCATTCTGTCAGAACCCAGCATTTGTCCTTCTCCAGCTCTGCTGATAGATCCTTGAGCACCAAACCAACCTGCAGTATTACACCCCTGTGTACATGACAGTGACCATCCAGTATGATCATCAGACTTCTGAAGTTGTTAACTGAGAGGAAGAAGCCCAGTAAGTATTTCCAGTCTCTGACACTGTAGAATGAAAAGAAGTTTTGCTAAAATAACAGCAGGCTTTCAGCACTGTTGGTATATCCTCCTATATATGATGGTTCCAGCTTAGAAACTTCCTTAGGGCAGGGAGGACACACAAAATCAATTTACTTTTTCTGCTGGAACTTTGTCAGGCCGTTATTTGTCATATAAAGCGTTGTCATTCCGTATGAAATGCATGAGAGTGTTTTTGTAGAGTGCTGTCTGTACTGTGTGCAGATCTCAGCATGCAGCACCACTGAGTGGCAGAGTGGGAAGCTGACACAGGACAGTCAGTGTTGGGTGGGGGGCCAGGACCACCTCAGCGCTTAAACCAGCCCAGTGCAACAATGAAGTCCTTTATGAGCTGGGAATGGCTGTGGGATCCTCCTCCTGTGCTTTCAGACCCCAACCAGGTTGTTAGAAACTTTACTGCTACTGTAATCTGCGGTATCCCCGGAGGGCCAGGAGTTAAACACTGGAACTCTGGTTTTAAACAATTAAAGGGTCCTGGCCTGGGAGTACAAAATATGTTGGGCCATTTCTGGAGCTCTGATGTAGGAAGAGCTGTCAGTCTAGACTTCCCTGTCTTCCTCCCAAGAACGTTTCATAAAACTCCCAAATTCAGCAGAGTATTTCTAAACCAAGCTCTGAATTGATACCCCAGTGTTTATTGGGGCAGTTACTTCAAGGAAAACAGTTCTATAGGCAGAGGAGAGATCTCAGTCGAGCACCTCCCTGCACCTACGTCTACATCAGGCAAGGTGTCACAACAGGAGGGATTATTAGAGGATAGCCTCAGTTATTTCATATATATCTCAGCATTAAGTGTTAAATGAGGTCTATGCTTGATATAATGTAGATGGTAAAATTTTAAGACACGAGCAAAGAGACTTTTATTACTGTGGTAGACTTGGGGGGAGAAAAAGAAGTTGGAAATCATGGAGTTAGATACAATAAAGGGAAGTCTTACTAATGTAGAAACATAAATTGGAGGATTCTCAATTTTAAAACCATAAAATGTTATTGAAGTGAGGGAATCCATTCTGCACATGTGTTATAAACATATCCTAGTATAAGAGAAGGAATTTCTTTTCATTAATGATCAAGATCTTTAAAAAAGATTTAACTTTGATATTGATCTTCTCAAAATACAATTTTTGATACTGCCTAATAAATGCTTGATTGATTCTTGTAATTGAAGTTTTGCTGTGGATGCAATAGCACATTTTCCAAACAGTGTAATACATAGAAAAGATCATTTGTTGAAAACCATGAGAACTTGTAACCTCATGTGAACCTCGTTTTGGTGATTTTTATGCCCTCTTCCGCTACACAGTGAGAATCATTGAGGGGGAAATCCCATATTTCTGGTGCTGTATTGCATCCATTGCTATCAGTGGAGAAGAGAGCTCCTTTCTCCCTGATGAGTTAAAAAAAAAGGTGTATGGGAGGTGAAAACAGGGTGTTGTCTCTTATTGTATGTAGTGAGAAATCATAAAATGCAGCATATCTGAATATTGAGCTCTCTCTGCTGAGCAGATGAACCTGACATTTGATACTTAGGCTTGAAAATTGTGGCCATAACAATGCTTAACTGCTGTTTGCTCACCCCTAAGAGTAACAGTAGCCAGAACTGAGAACAGAGACATTTTTATTAACCTGAAATAAAGCAAAATATTAAATAGACTTCATACAGAATATCAACCTGTTACCATTTGTGTCCAGTTCCAGATGTCCAGTAGCAATGTTCAGGACTATAGCCCTGTTTTCCAGAATGTCTTATTGTAAATATGAGAGATAAAAGGCCTATTTTGGGCCCTGAAGTCCTGAATACACATATGGAATGTGCTTGGCTTGTACCCCCAGGACAGAAAACAATGAGCAGGCATGGAATGCAGGGAGCATTAATAACTGCCCCAGCTCAGTCTTCCCAGAAATCAGGAGTAAGAATCTATATGGCAAGTCCTTCTTTAGCATAGCAAGAATTTTGCTTTTGTTCCTGTCTTTTCTTGCACTGCCCAGTGTTCATCAAGTCTGGATCCCTTTTTCCCCGGTAATTGTGTGGAACTTAAGATTCCTGTCCTAGACATGTAGTTGTGACTGTATGGAAGGTGATAGTTAATGCCTTATTTCACTTCTGCCCATTAGTATGTGTGAATAAACTCATATTGACCACAGAGTTAGTGCAAGGAGCAGGAGGAAATGATCAGCAGTAGTGTAAGGGTTAATCACTAAGGCAGAGTGTTCTCCCCAAGAGAAGGACAGTGGGGAGCAGTAACACAGATAAAAGGAGGAGAGTGAGTTGTGCATACGGAGAATATTGCAGATAAGAGTCCCTCAAATTGTGTAGCTTCTTGGCACATCAGCTGTTTGAAACTTTGCTGTTTTCTTGATGTAAGAAACGTCTGCAAGCTCCCATGTTAATCCAGGCAAACAGAATGTCGGAGCAGTGCAGTAAGTAAATTGTTACTGTTCTGTGCTCTCTCAGCCCAGTGTGGAGTATATATATATGGACCTGTGTCAACAGCTAACTAAGCTGTGGATTACAAGATGCAGTGGCAGAAAGCTGCAGATTCAGGGTTTGATCCAGGGAAGCCATGGCTGTCATGTCACAGATACACAGGGAAGGAGGCTGGTCTGGTTTCGGGTTTATTACAGTAATTAAGATAATGTCTGTTTTGGCTGCTGGATGGCGAATCAGATGCAAGTCTGTCTGAACCTGGGTTGTGCTTCTCACCACTCCAAGGGGCAGCAGCTCCAGCAAGTACCAAACCAACTAATACTTGTTCCTGAAATTACTGAAAGGTCTCACATCATCACTTACACGCAGCGCTGCAATCCCTGCCTTGACAGTGTGAATTGTACCAGGGTCTGACAGGTGCTAAATATTTCTTTAGTCTTTTTTTATTAGTATTTTGCCTCTTTATTTTGACATCTCTTTCTAAATAAAGTAATTTAGAGGCAAAAAGTACCGATGATAGTTTTTAAATCCTAATAATAAAAAACCCCAACAGATTATATTCTAAGCCTTTTGGAAACTCATGTTTCCATTTTGCTCCGTGTTTTTAATCAGGAGTATATATTTCAAATATACAAACATCACAATGTATACCCTTAGAGAGGCTTGTCTGCTTGTTAGCTCAGTCAGTTTTTAAAACAATATATTTTCAGATATAAACAGTTTGCTCATATTGAAGCTTGGAGAAATTGTAGTTTTATACTTGTTCTGCAGAGTATGCTGTTTCTCATCAAGCTGTATTGAATTCCTGTTTTTAATAAATAGTGGTGTATTTTAAGCAATGAAGTGCCACTGTTTAGTATCTTTCTTTCCTGTGATGGATATATCCACATTTTAAAATTCTTGAACCTTTTTTGTAAGTTATAAACCCCATAACAATTCCTGAGACTCCTTGATGGCCGAAGCTAAAATTCATAATGGCGACCCATAATGAAAATTCCCTGCATTTCATTAAAACTTTTTTTTTTTTTTTTTTTTTAAAGATCCTGCAGATTGTTTGAGCGTAATATAAATATTTGCCTGGTTTTCTGTGTTAAATACAGAGACTGGTAAAGTTTGAAAGCCTGTCTGTTTTCCCAGCTATATCAGCCAATGTAAAAAAGCCAGTAAGTTTTGCTTCCCTTCAGGGATTAATTGAAGGGGGTTTGTCCATAGTGACTATTTTATTGTTACAGACACACAGGCAAAGCTTCTTTAAACAGGAGAATTAAAAGGAAGCACAGCTCGAGGAGTCTCCCCTCTTCACTCTTATGTAAAACTTGGCTTTCTTGTGTGACCTTGTCAGCTGATGTTGGGAAGGTTTTTAGGGGTTTTTACCTCAGTCTGTCCTGTCAGTCTGCACTGAATTTTCACTGGGCTTTCCTCTGAGGTGTTCTGGGAAATGTAAGTGGAATCCACTGGTGTGCAGACTTGACCAAAACGACCCAAAGCACCGAATGCAAAGGTTTGTGCTTTATTTTCCAACATCTCATAGAGATTTTTTTCCTGCTTTAAAGCCCACAACGGGTACGAATAACGTCTTTTACCTTTTTATTGTAAACAGTTAGGCTTAAGGTGATGTAACTGACAGTTCAACCCAACAGGAGCCAGTGGCCTGTTCATACACATATTAACCATAAGACAGGCAATGTCAAAAAGAAATGTTTCTGGCAGTTTGTTCGTTCTGCCAGATCTAACAGAGGGATTTTTAATTTCTTTTTAACAGCTTTATCATACGGTATAAATAGAATTTTCGGCCTTTTCTGCGAAAAAAACAATGATTGCATTTTGAGTTATTCTGCAGTTGACTTTTTTATGTATATTTTGATTCATTCTCTGCTCCAGAGCAGCACAAAATGGTGAAAGGATTTCATCCAGCAACGTAAGCTTTTTCATATGGAATTGTTTAAAAGTAATGATGGAGTGAGAGTTGAAAGCAAGCTAACTTTAACCTTTGGTAAAATTGGTCAATCTTCTCATTGCATGTAGTCAGAAAACATTCTGCGAGGTATCATATGCAGTAATTAATTTGGGGTTATCATTTGACTGTGAGTGTTCTTTTCTGTTTTGTACTGCTGAAAAAGCTAAGATTGAAATTAAGAAATACTAGTTGGCAAGATGAGCTGTGCTCTCATGTGATCCTGTGGCAATAAACATTGTAGTTACTCAAGAGTAGTTAAGTGACGGTTAGCACATTTTGGCTACTGCATCCTGCAGGAGAAATCATTGGCCATCAGAAGGTATTTTAAAGTGAAGAATGCTGCGGAGTGCACAGACACACCAAACAAAGCTGTAAACGTGGTGGTCCCAGACCTGTCTGCTCTCCTGCCTTTGCAGCCAGGTTCCTGTGCCAGCAGCACCGGGAACTCTGCAGCTGGAATGTGCCTAAAGGCACAGCTGGCACAGCCAGGTGATGGCTCAGGAAGTGTCTCTGCTGACTCCATTCACACACACTCACTTAAAGACCACAGAGCTTCAAAATGAAGACTTTGGCCATGGATTCCAGACAGAGGAAAAGGAAAGCCATGCCATAAATTGTTGTGCAGCATAGCCCCACCCAAACACACTTAGAGTTGTAGCATTTTTTTCCACTTTTTATTCTTTATGGAGCAAATCTTAGTGTCTTAAGGAAAACAGACAAAGCTACATTTCTTTTGTCCTTACTGTGTTTTACTAAAGATCTGATTGCTTCTTTCAGAGACTTGTGAACTCCTCCTGCAGTCTGGAGTGGTTTTTGTACAGTACCAGTATGGCTGAAGTAGGACTGGGACATTGATCCTGGAGGTAGCAGCAAAGGATACTGTGCTTAAAAGCCTTTTCAGTAGCAGTGAACATTCAGACTGTAACTAGAAATAACTCAGAAAGAAATGATACCCATAAGTGCTAATTTCAGGTAGGATCACTCCCTACATGTGTGGTCTAACTGGTGAAAAGCAGAGGTGAGTCATCTAAAGGTAAAGATGAGCAGACAGTGATAGGAGCAGATGGGTGCCAGCAGAGCAAGCTGTGCACAACCCACATACTGTCCTATTGTATTCCCCTGGGCACAGGGTTCCTCTGGGGCATGGAAAAGGCAGAGTCATTATCCTGCTCTGCCTGTTTTTCCCTTTGGTCCAGGGAAGCAAGGGTGAGCTGTTACAAACAGGAATTCCCATGGGCAGGCATTGGTTTGGGTGAGGTGGTGCTTTCTTCCCTACTTTATTTGCTTTGCTAGAAAAAGTGAAAATGGCAGAACAAGACGGTGATTGCCCAAAGCTGGTACTTGCTGAGTTGATGGTTTAGTTGCCCCATTGAAGACAAGTGTGGGTATTGTAAAAAGCAGAATTAGTCGGCCTGCCTTGGATCTGTCTGGAGCCAGAGCAGTGTCTGTAACAGAGGGGTGCAAGGTGCTTCTGATACAGATAGAGAAGAAATTATTTAGAGCTGTTCTAGTCAAGGGAAAGCTCTTTACTGGTTCTGGTCAGCAGGAATATTCTGAGCCCTCTGAGTGCCTGGTTGTCTGCTGTTACAGATTATTTCACAAAATGGTTCTGGTTTCCACTGTTTTCCCATTTCTTTTGCTTTTAGTTCTTATAAAAGGGAAAAATATCCTCATTTCATTTGTTCTTTTGTAATATTTTCTCTTATCACCCATCATGTTTTCCTTTAATTATAAAAAAGAATATCTTTGATACTGACACTTCCTTCTTTTTTCTTCTTTTTTTTCCTTTTTTTTTTCTCCTTTTTTTCTTTTTTCCTCTTGTTTTAAGATGGAAACATAGTAGATGAGATAAAGGTCAGATTTTGATGTAACATACTTACATCAAGATACAATAAACTTACTGTTTATTGTATCTTGATATTTTAGTGTTTCCTTTGATGACCAGTATCAACTAAGTGTGTTTCCAAAATGAAGTTCAGGGAATTTACGTGATGGGTTTGAATTAGACCTCAGAGGATATAAAGCTTGCTGAATTATTTTTGGGCTTCATTTCATACTTGCCTGCTTTCCACACATTATTCAGCCTCCAGGGTAGTGACAATCTGAGTCTTCCTTAATAGTCGTCTTCTGGATTATTAATAATGTGAAAAAACTAAAGCAGTACAAATCATGGAGGGGTTATGTTAAGTGCTTTTGAAAGTCTGGATGTGAGAATGGAAAGGGCATCCTGGTTGGTTTGTGTCTCTGTGCTGATATCCTAGATAACCAAAAACCTTCTCCATTATTTTATGTGCATACCTAAAAGATGGCAAAGAAACCCAGTTCCCATTTGCACGAGCTGTGCTGGTTTGTCTCGAGTGTTTTGTGTTTGCTGCCTTATGCACTTTCCCATAACAGCATCTGACTGAAATAAGTAGTAGTGTGTTTTCTTACTTCATTCTTAAATTCCTGCCCAACTATTTGATTAAGATCATCTGTTCCCAGTAACTTATTTCGCTCCTTAGGTAGACAGTTTGTTCCAGTGCCTGCAGCCTGCCACTGCAGCACTGAGAGGCTCCAGGGAGTTCCCCGCCGCTGCTGGCTGCTATTGCAAGCAAGAAAGGTGAGTGTAGGCTGCTGACCTGAGACAGGGCTTGCGTGGAGCCCCTAAAGTGCTCCAAAGTGCCCCCAGGCTTCCAACTCAAGTGCTGAGTGCTGAGATTTCCACGTGTTCTCACACTGGTTTCGAGCACAGGCACCAGTACGTGAAGAAAGATGTTGAACGCTACGGCTGCACTGCAATTAAAGAGAGTCTGAGACAGTGCCCTAATTATTGAAAGTAATTTCGGGAAGTGCTGTGGTTTCTTGACACTTCAGACGGTGTTTTTTTGCCTTGTTCCCAGTTTCCTGCTTTGCTACCACTCAGCTCGTTAAGGTGCAGCATCCTGGGCGAGTTCCCACCAGGCACTGCTCTCCTGCTCAGCCGGCTCGATGTTTCTTGGCAGGTCTTGGAACATATTTGACAACACACGTCAGGACCCCACAGGACTAACAGCAGCTCTTCAGGCTACGGATCTGGTTGGAGTCCTGCATATGCTGTACTGTGTTCTCTTCCACGGGACAATCTCTGATCCAAACACAGCCAGTCCTAAAGACAGCTATGCTGCCAACACAGTCCAGGTTGCCATTCAGAGCTTACGTTTCTTCAATAGTTTTGCTGTTCTTGACCTGCCTGCCTTCCAGGTAACACCTGTTTTAAAGCTTTTCTTTGTGTGGAAATGTTAATTATTGATTATACCTTTGGACTGAGTTTTGTCTCTAAGATCTTAGTTATTGAAGGAACTTGCAACAATTAAATGTTTGGGGTTTGTGTGTAAAAATTTTTGAAGTGTTATTTCCACCATACAGTTATGGCTAATGAATTTAACCATAAAGTGAAAATTTAGAATATGTGAAATGCTAAATCAAATCCATTACATATTTTAGCTTCTTTTTTACTCATTTCTGGTGTAGTACATTTTATATTTAATAAGTCCCAAAAATGTAAAAAGAAAAATCTTGGTCAAAAGCAAAAAATAAAAGTTTTTCTATTGTGAAAAGATTTGCTTGTATTATAACCACAATTTACATTTTCTAGTGCTTCCAGTGGTCACCTGTTTTAAGATTGTGCAACTGAAACTGAAAATCGCTTGATATGAATTTTTTTAATCCAAGTAAAATTGTATTGACCAAAAATTGGAAATTTAACTTTTTGTAATTTTTATTAAAGAAGAAAAAAAATTAATTGCATTTTGATTCCTGAGAGGGTAATTCTCTGCTTACCTTTGTCTGTAAACAGAGTTCAAGTGTAAATGAATCATTTTGCCATACAAAGAAAATACAAATACTGATATATTTCTCAGATAAGTTGGCAAAGTTGTTCTACTGTTAATATAAAACATGTCAAAAAGAATTGCTCTGAAAACACATTTAACAGCATCAATCTACACAATTCATTGCACAGGTTTCTTTTAATATGTCATTTATATGTAAACTCTACCAGACTCCATCTGAAATGCATTAAACTCAGCAAGAGCTTTACACAAGTGAAGAATTTAGTGTAAGTCTCTTCTAGTTCGTGTTTCTTGTCTTTGATTTTCAGTCCTTTTAGTATCTCTAACAAGAGCAAGAAGCCACTTGTGTGTAGCAATGTTCATTTGTGTGGATGCAGCTGCAGGATCCAGTGCAGTCAGGGTGTCTTCACAGGGACATAAACAGCATATTTATTGGAGTTTCCTGTAAAACAACCCTTACACACACTGTTGACTCCCATTTCTGTCTGTGAATGGAGGTGCACTGGAGCAGTTCTCTCCTACACCTTGTTGAGTAGCTCCTGGTGTGAGACTGGCTGTTTGTGTTGCTGTGGGTGTTACAGGGATGTGACAGAGCCAGGCGTGGGCTGGGACAGGCACAGCTTGCAGGGGAGCTGCAGCAAATCCCACTGGCTGAAGGGCTTCTCCCTGATGTCCCAAGATTTTTAAATCCCAAGCTTGAAAGTTATTTTTAAAGCACCATCTATCTTCTGCTTACACCGCCTCTGTTTATCCCTCTATCGAGGCCATTGTATCTCAGCATTTATAACAAACCATTAGTTTATCCTACACGAAATGCTGCAGGTTAGTTCATTGCTGCATGAAGGGTGGAGGAAAAGCAGCCAGTGTGAGTTGTTTCCCTCTGCTCAGGAGGAATCCCCTGAGCTGTCATTCTGAGCCGTAGTGTCGTGCTGTTTGGGAGGGACGGACACGCTGCTGTAGCCTCAGCAGCTCTCCCTTCCCTGCATTAATGTGATTTGTTTCTGTAATGTTAAAAATAACACACACCTGAGGCAGTTGGCTGTCCATTCTGACCCCGTGGACCAGAGTGGGCTGGCAGACATCAGGGGGAAAAGCCTCGTTTATGTGCTGGCTGATTATTATCTCTAAGGAATAGTTTTATCACTTATTAGTAGGACTATGGAGTAGGGGGTTTTGATTAACAGAAGAGGTCTGGTATTCTAGAGTTTGTATTAGCACAGATGGCTCATGGGTATATATTTCATTTGATTTGACAATCTAAACAATTGAAAGATGGTAGTGAGAAACAACGCAGGGTCCTGAGCTGATATTAATTCTGGCTAAAAAGGAAGCATAGTTTCCTTGAAAAATTAGTTTAACTTTTATACACAAACTCAGGTGCCCTTTGACCTGTTGTTATCAGGGAAGGTTAAACCCAGAGTGCTGGGTCACAGCATGCGTGGACAGCACTGATTAAATAAGGGTGGACCTGAGAACGTGGCATTTACATGATGTAAAGCAGTAAATGGTGGCTGTATTTGGCATGAAATGTTGAAAATACACTGACTTACCAGAAGGCTTGAGGTTCAAGGTGGAAACTATCTGCAGCTGAGTCTGGTTTAATTGTCAAGGATTCCGCTTTTGCTGGGTAGATTTGGAGTTTGCTAAGACTAAATCACACTACGGCCTGGGATTTATGTGTATGTACTTAACAGAGGCTACAAGGTAGGAAATGAAGAAAACTCTGAAATTAAAGAGATTTTCTCACAGGCCTGCATTGCCGTTTCATTAGAGTTAGGAGACTGTCATGCTCATTCCTTGTGCTTTCCTTTTCCCCTTTGACCCTGTGTCGCTCTGTCTGTTTGACATGTTTATTAAATAGAGGCTGTAGGCTGCACAGATAAAATCTAATTCTGAATCTCCATGTTACAGCAATTTGCCTACTTTTAAAAAAGCATCCCAGGAAGCTTTGCAGCTGAGTGTTCTCTCCTTTTGGATGTTTCTAACTTTTTTTAATGTTTGAAAACTCTTTATTTGTTATTAATCATTGTAGCCCATTCAGAGCGTGAGTTATTAAGGAGAAATGTATTTTGCTCCGTTGCAGAAATGAAGATGGTTTGGTTTCTTTTGCTTATTCCTAAGAAATATTATTAACATTAAGTTTTCCTGGAACATGTAATGTATATCAAATGGAATGGCCAGTCTAATGCTACACTGAATGTCAACTAAGCAGAATCCAATTTTTCCTGTGTCCCTTGAAAATTTGAATTTATTCTTAATTTGTGGCTTTTAATGTTATTGTCCAGTTGTGAACGCTAACTGACTGAAAGAAAAGATTTTCTCCTCCACAAGTCATTGCCACAAAGAACATAGTCTTGTGCTTTGCAAAAAAAAATAGAAGGGTGCAACCACCGTGTATGCAATTCTCACAAGTTCTAGGGCATGCTGCTAGAGGGTAATTTCTGTTTCTTGGCCTTTTTTGCAGTCAATTGTGGGTGCTGAAGGACTGTCCCTCGCCTTCCGGCACATTATCAGCTCCCTGCTGTGGCACTGCTCCCAGCACACCTGTGAGGGATTGCTGCACGAGGTCATTATTTGTGTGGGCTATTTCACTGTAAACAACACAGATAACCAGGTAAGGCAAATGGAAAATGGGATCAGAAGTTATCGGGGGCACGTTTAGTCACGGTTCCCTCCAGAAAACTAATCCCCTCAGCGCTGCTTTGGAAGCACTTGGAATTCCTTGGAGCACAAAGCGTGTCTTTGCAAAAGAGAAACTGAAGTTGTGTCTTAAGAGAAAGGCATTAATTTTAGGTGGCCATAAGCAAACTCCATGTTTTTATGCAGACGAGGATGCTGACATTGCATTGATTTTAGCTAGCCTTGCTCCCTGCCAAGTTAAACTTAGCAACTGATACTCTTAATTCCAAGTGAGCTTCATGTCAGCCTGATCAGATGGTTGTGGTACCCTTTTTAAAGCCAACTAAGTACTCTGCCATGAAGACTTGTCCTGGAATGCCAGTGTAGCACTCTCCCTTGTTGCCAGCATGCTCATTTAAGTTTAAGCCATTCTTCTTGAATCTTTTTAGTAGTAAACCAAATACCCTATTCAACAAGCAGTGGAAATTCTCCTTTAGCTTACTTGACTGTTGTCCACTTTTGCCAGGGGACTCTGTGACCTCTCTTACTAGCTTATAAAATAACCCAGACACAAAACTGCAAAAATATTTCAAATATTTTGCTCTTTGAAATCTCCCAAGTTTCCTCAGCTTGCATGTAACATCTCAGAGTGTATTGGACAGGGCAGAGGTTGGCTTTGGCTCTTTGGAGTCTGTGAACCAGACTCTGCATGTGCAGATACTGCATTATGGTGCCCATGTCTTGGGTATGGTTCAATTGAATGCTGTATTTTTGGAATTGCTCACTGTGTTCTCTCCCCATACTTTTACCACCTGCTTCCTGGTTTTGCTCAGATTTTGGGGTAGGGGCTCAGGATGAGGAGCTCTGTGCCCCCAGTTCAGCTGATGAGCAAAAGGAGTAAGTGGTGCAACTTGTCAGTGAAGGTTTAGAGAAAAGCTGCTCCATAATGTTCTTGACTATAGTGGAGAAATGTGGGCTTAGAAATTCTCTGTAGTTATTGACTGTAATTGGAGCACTGTCATATCTTAAAACTGACAATGCTGTCACAAGTATTACATAATTCTATAGTGATGTTTCTGTGGCTTTGACCACAGCTGGAGGGAGGATCCTGCAACCTTCCTACCCTGTGCGTGACCAAATCCCACTCAGGACCTGGAGCTGACTGGGGGCAACACTTGAATCTGGTCATTTTGAAATCCATGTGATGTTGCTGCCATTTCGAGTCCCTCTGCTGCTTGACAGGTCATGCTGGAACCCCAGACAACCAGCACACTGTGTTGTCTTTCTCTGCACTTTAAAAATTTCTGTTCTGGCACACAAGTACAAACAGATGTGATTCATTGCATGGAGGATTTGCCACTCCAAACGTGCCAGGAATAGTGCAGAAGAGGGATTTCCTACCAGCAATTCCAGTCTGCAGTGCCTGTTGGTGCCCCTGGGCTGAAGTCTGACTGTGGGCAGCGGGCACTGGGCCATGGCAGCAGCTGGCTGGGGCTGGGGGGCTGCCATGGGCCATCCAGACACTGTGTGTGCTTCCCACATGGGGCTTGGGAAGGGTCTTGGAGTCTTCAGCATCTGCACTTGGGTTGGGCTCATGTGCCATCACTAATGTACCCCAGCCAAAGGCAGTTTTCAAGCTTTAAAGGTGGCTTATACAGCTCTGAGAGTCAAATTTAGGGCTTCAGTTGAACAGCCGTGGTATGTCAGTACTTTTCATAGCCTAAAAGCTGTCTTTTAGGGTGGTTTGCTTTGGTGGATCTATCTCAAGAGATACCATGATGTGCTTGAAGTTTTTTGTGTTGTTTCTAATACTCCTCGCTAATAAGTTTTTAACTGAGGAAGTGGCATTTCAGTTTGGCTTTTTTGTTTAGAAAGACATTTTTAAAAACTGAAGCATTCCTCACTCAAGTGCTTGCAAAATACAGAGGAGGTTTTTTAGTGAAAGGAAGCAATTTTCCCTTTACTACAAGGCAAAGCAGTACGTCTTGCTTACAGTCATTATTTTCAGGTGGTTGGTGTTGTGACTTCCATTAAAGACAGACTGCCTTTCATGAAAAGGGAAGTGCTTTTTATTCATTCAGTTATGGTTTAATTTTTTATTATGTTATGAGCTTCCAATTTTTCCTTTCGTTGTTATTATCTGTGGAGTCCTACTAAAAATAAAAAATTGGTCTCAGAGTGAAAGTTTTCAAATAGTAGGCTTGAACTCCTGGCAAGAACAGTGTAATAAAAATAGATACACTAGACTTGAGCTATGAAAACAAATTTCCATAAAGGCAGATAGTTCTGTTTATTTAGTATTTGAACCAACTTCAACTGAGTCACTAACTGACATATTTCAAGCAGAATCACGTCCTTCTTGCAGTCAAATATGCATTTGTTTGGAAATGTTTGTAGTTTAAAGTCTTTTCCTCTCTAAATTTGTATTCCTTATTACAAACAGAGGTATGTTTTCATTCCTTTCAACACTCCAAACAAAAAAGGACAAACAGTTGTTTGGAGTTTTCAGTGTGCCTTTTGCGATTCCTTTGTCTACCCACATCAAAGCAGCATACTGGAATAATGAAAAAAAGGCATTAATTGTTAAAAAAAAAGAATAAAAGCAGTTCCCCGGTTTGGAAAATAGACAGATTTCTAAAAAGGAAATTTTACAGCCTGTCACCCTAAACATTGACCTTCTGTAGCAGTGCTGTGATTTAAGTAAGTCAACTATAACCACTGTGCAGTCAAAATCATAAAAGGGCAGTTTCCTAAATATTTCACATTCATAGAACCAGAACTTCCAAGAGCATCATATGCCAGTCATTTAATGTAATACAGGTTTGTCTTCATTTATTGCACTGTCTGTAAAAGCCTTTCTGTTTAGCTGAGTGGCAAATTGAAAAGGGAAGTTTTTTCTGTTGTGTGGCTTGAAGATTCCAATTTCCCTGCAGTTTCCAGGAGCCCCAAGCCAGAGGGGGCCTCCCAGAGGGTCCCACACACACAGAGCCCGTGGCTGGGCTCCCACTTGGTGTTTTCACCACGGCTGGCTCTTGGTCCAGGCCCAAGTGATTCTGTCGAGGAGCACTGAGGACAATGGATTCCTAAGGAACACATTCCTAAGTGTTTTGATAGCGCTTGCTCTGTTTATTTTAAAAAGACTGATTTTGCTGACTCTGCCCACATATAATATATTAGCAATATTCCTTCCCTTTTTTCCTATTTTGTTTTAACATTCAGAAAGCTTTTCCAGGGCAGCTGCTGTCACTGAAGAAATAAATCAGTTACGAAACTGAAAATTTCCGAACGCGAGGAGTGTTTCTTTAGTATTTCAAAGGCTCCAACTTCAGTGGGGCAGCCTGGGCTGCCCTGTCTGCTTTGTATCGGCACGTGAGCTGCTGTTTACTACAGAGCCAGACAGCCCCTGGTTCACACAGGGCTCTCTGCCTGTGCCACAGCTTTATTAGGCATCTGCTCGCCGTGAACTGGGAGTGAGGAAAAGGGATTCTCTTTTTTTTTGGCCACCATTTAATCTGCTACCTTACAAAAACAGGTCCCATGATACTGAGGACAGAGACGGGAAACTGAACTGCGTAATAAAAATAATGTCCAGTCTTTCATTAGCCAACCGTACTATAACAGGCTGTGGAATTACAGTTTCTAATTAAAATGTTCTTGTTAATTAAAAATACCCGTCTATTTCATTACATTTTTATTCCCCTTCATTGTTTGATTTAATTAGTATAATGAATATAATTAGCATGTGCTGTCAACTCACCTCATTTGCATATTATATTGGATAATTGAATGTAGTCCTGTAATTAAATTAACACGAATGACAGACGATTTGGCTTCTTTCTCATTGCTGTTTGGGGAATAGAAATCTTTCCATATTCATTGCAGTTAGGGAATATTTTTCATCTGAAAAGTCCTCACAAATCAGATCCTCAGACTCAGGCTCTTTCCTGACAAGCTCCAAAAGAAGTTGCATTTCTGTGCCTTTATTTAAATAAAAATAGCTTTTGTTCTCCCAGTCTTTGGCACACGCTGTATTTGGAGTGCTCTGGGAGAATCCCACTAGCTTGGGGGATTTGTAGGGTATGGAACTGTATAGATTGAAAAACAAAATCTCTGTGAAAGAGCCAGGGGAAAGCGTGTGCAGCTTTTCCAAACTTAATTATAACATTGAGATTTGGAAATAGAAGTAAAATCTTCTCAGAAGTTTTGGGGAAAATTTGGATACACACCACGTGTGTTTCAAAAAGGGATTTCAGCCCCAAAAGTTGGTCTTCCAGTTGCAGAAGTCTCCCTTACTTCTCTATCCCTCTATCCCTGGACACTTGTGCCCGCTAACAACAGTATGTTATTCCCGTTATAAACTTGTAAGTAATTGAAATGTTAATATCTAATAATCCATATGTTGAAAATAGAAGCATATGGAATTAGATTTAATAGTATCAATCACTTAACTAGAAATTTCTCCTTGCTATATAGGTGTGGACAGCATTGCAAAACGTGTTTCAGGAGCAAGGAGCAGTAAGATTACAGGATATTTTGGCACAGGAATTTCTGCCATGTTAAATGTATAAAGCATCACACAGCAGTATCACAGGTATAAATATAATGTTTAAAGAAATTAAAATACTGTGTGGTAGACACAGTTCTGAAAGGATCATGAAATTTATCACTTATTTCCAGCACACGAAGCGTGGCAGTTAGTCCCCAAGAAAGGCTTCATCTCAAGATTGCCTTTTCCCTTTTTTGTTAAATGATTTGCTTGTAGTTATATTTTCCCACTTTTTGGCATTTTTTTGTGTGTGGTAAATCTTACTTGTGTCATAGAGTGGCAGCACACTTTGTCCCACAGTGTATATCACACATATATCTATATGCCATACATCCTGACTGTGGTTACGAGCACTGCTGGGCTGTAAGGGGCATTTACAAAGTGACTTGGGATTAAAAGTGGCTTTCTGTAGGGAAATTATTTTATACTTTTGACAGAGTTAGTGCATATTGAGTTTCAGTATGTGGCCAGTTTCCTTTAGTGTTAGCGTGAAAGAAGAAAAATGGTTCTAAAATGGAAAAATAGTCCAAATCAGAGGTCGACAGGAAAACTTGGAAGTTATAAAAGTATGACATAGAGTTTCCATCTGGGTTGTTTACTAGAGGCCATCATTAAACTTTCACTATTTGTGTTGCTTTT
The DNA here is from genome assembly GCA_035583185.1 of Anabacerthia variegaticeps. NCBI lineage: Eukaryota > Metazoa > Chordata > Aves > Passeriformes > Furnariidae > Anabacerthia > Anabacerthia variegaticeps. Next base: position 20,093,918 of record JAWWEW010000017.1, on the reverse strand, counting down.
GGGGCTGTGGAGGGACTGCAAGAGTTTGGATCTGCTAGGTGGAGTTTTTGAAAGCACAGCACAAGAGAGAAGAGTCAGGAATTGGACATTACCATGTAGTTAACATCCCTATCTGTAAGTAAATAGTATCTGAAATTACTTAATTCTGATTCTGTTAGTTTCTTCTCAAAAGGAGATTTTTTTGGAGTATTGATTTCATGTTGAGGTTGTGGGTTTATTTCTTTAAACCTTAAAAAAGCACACTCGGACCTTTTAAAGCTTTACAGGCCTGAACAAAAATTATGCCTGGTCAATTTTGTGAAAGAGCTGATTTTGGCAAGTGAGTGATTCATGTGAAGTTGTAGTTTTGACTCCCATTTAGCAGCAGCACTTGGGCCTGTGAACAAAAATCCCTCGGGATTAAACTGCCTGCGTTAAGAAGTGGAGTACATTAGGCCGGCTCTGCAATGTGTGGTTTTGCTCCTCAGAGCACATAAATTCACTTGAGTGAACCAATGTCTTCAGGAAAGATGGCATTCCTCTCTGGGCACTCAGGGAAAAGCGGGGACGCCTCTTAGGTCGTTTGTCAGGCACCTTTTTTGTTGTTTGAGCTTACTGATGAACTTCTTCTTTTCTAAGAATGAACTGCGACGAGACAAATCAAACACAGCAGAAGCATCTGGGGCTGCACATTTCATGTGTCAAATGTGTTTCCAACACTCCTAAATGCATCCTGTTTGGGGTTTTTTTTCTATTTTGTGTTTTGGGAGGATGTGGGGAAGGTAATTGAATATGAGCGAAGACTTAACATGAAATCAAGTGCGTTTAGTTTCGGTTCTTGGTGGGCTGGTTGATTCCTGTAGGGAGGGGAAGAGAGAGTGTAGGGAATTCGTGTGAGAAATGAACGCCTTTGGATTTATCTTATTGTCTTATTCTCAAACTGTAAACACAAAAGAATAAGCTTATCTCCTGATGTCATAAAAGCCAGTACTTTGAACAACCTTAAAATACAGTCAGTAGGGCAGGCTCAGAGAGGAAGAGAGCGAGCAGTGGGCTAATCCGGAGAGCGGCGTTCCACTCCTCCTCCTGGGTCGGGTGTAAGAGCAGATTGGTGGTCTCAGCTTAATCCCTGGTGGAACTTTGTGCCCACAAAAAATCACCACAGAGTTTGGCATGACCCTGCTTAATAAGCAGTGTGTTCTGGGCTCAGAGCTGGGCCTGGGTTCGGCCGTTGGCGCTGGCTCTTGCACAACGCCTGCCGTGCTCCTGCCCGGCGCGAGCGTTACATTTCACACTGAAACTCCGAGTCTAAAGCCTGCAAATATTTAATGATGCCTTGTGAGCTATTGTCTGATGTGTGAGGGAACTCCCTGTGCCTTTGCCATGACCCTCAGTTCCCCGAGTGGCTGCGGAGCGCGGTGCTGTCCCCGGCGTGGCCGGCCCCATGCCGAGCCAGCGCCGCCTGCTCTGTGTTCCCAGCGCCGGGCTCGGCCACTTGACAGCTCTTGGGAGCACTTGGATGCTGCTCCGAGGCTGGGAGCCTGCAAGAGGCACAGAGGAAGCCCTTTGGTCGTGGTGCTCAGCTCCAGTCACACTTGATGGAAGCGATACTGAAATATGAAGAGAGAACAAAATGCGTTAATTGAGGACTATGGAAAGTTTTCCTTGTCTTCCTCTCCCCTCAGTAAAGGGTAAATTGTAGCCCGTTTTGCGTGGCAGAGAAGCACATTTCCTTCCTCTGTGTTTGAAGCTTTGTCTCAGCCAGCTCTGTAACATGTCCAATGGTTCAGTGTTTCACAGGCTTTTTAGTTGATGATGAGATACTTTGACAAACCCTTTAGATTTCTTGTCGAGGCCATAAGACAAAATGTGCTAGGAATAATAATTCTGAGAGTGTGCAGCTTACTTGTGAGCAGGGTTTTGGAGTGTGACAGGAAATGTTTGCTTTTGAAGAGAGAAAATGCTCTGAGACACACAAAAGGATTTTATGTGTTTTAGGCTGTCTTGTTTGAATTATTCACACCTTCTGGGGATTTTGACCCAAACTAGCTCTGTTTCCAAGGATGCTGGCAGAAACCTTAGCCAGTAGTCTCTTTAAACTTCTGTTGACTACGGTCCTGTTTCTTCTCTATCCTTTAAATCATCTTCTTTCAGATCGTGCCCAAAGCAGCAACTTAAATGTGCAAGTGGTATATCATTGGGGCTACAAAGGGCTAATTCTAATCATTTCAGAGCTCAGAATAATACCTAATGTCTAATGTATAATAATTTTTTTTCTGGTTAAAAATTACTAGGCCAACAAATATATAAATCTCACATGATTGTGGAAACAATGAAGCTTATCATTTTCTCTAAAGCAGTGATACCCTTTGGTTTAACAAGGTCCTTAAGTATATGATTAGCACAAAGCATGAGAGCAACCTCACATTTAAATGTTTATGTTAATATATCGAATGCTAAAGTGCTATTACTTCTGAAGTTGGGCTTTTGCTTAATACCTTTTCTAGTTCAGGCATTAGATTACTGTTTTATCCTGTAGCCTGGGTATGTATTAAACTCACAAGTAACCTCAGTGCATATTAGAATTGTTTCCATTTTCTTCATCACCTGGTAATGAAGTTTATCTTTAACAATATAGCACATCTATTTAATGCTGAATTTAATCTATAGATACTTCATTTGTTATAACTGAGGGGACTTGTTAGTTGTCATTTTGGGTGACAATTTGTCAAGTGCTTTGTATAAAGAACTTCTTTTCCTAGATTTCCCACTAGCACCACTTCTGATAAACATTTTTATATCTTCACTGCATTGCCGTGCTGGTAGTTGCCTTTGTCCTATCCTAAACGTTCATAAGTCTTAGGACGATTACACAAATACTGCTGAGATAATTTTTTTCTGTTATGTATATACAGAGCACCCCTGAATCTGCTTAAGCCATAGAGCTCTAAAAGGACAGTGCTTAGAATGTGGTTTATAGGAAGACTAATGTTATTCCTGAACTCTCTTATCTTCTCTCGGAAAGCTTACACATGACACTAAGAAAATAAACACTGGAATTTTTCAAATAGACAAAATTCTTATTTTTAAATTTGAATGTAGCATTCTGGAACTTTCTTTTTGCATGGAAATGATGCTCTGATTCCTGAGAAATGTTAGGAGGAATTTAGAGCATTCTTTGCTCAAAGCTTTGCCAGTAGTGGAGTTTGCAAAATGGAAAGAAAAGAGCTTGACCTTAAAACAGAAGAAGAGCCTAAGTGGTGACATATTCTGCTGATTAAATACTAGCAGTATGAGTTCTGTTTATATAGAAGGAAAGAAATAATGCAGATCTAACTTTGAAGAGAAACTCTGGACTACTAATATAAAGACTTATTTCTTTTACAAAGCTATAAATAACCTCACATCAAACAAAAGGGTTTAACTGTTTGATGGAATACTGTTGTTACAGGAATTAGATGCACAGTTCCTGTTCAATAAAGTTATTAGTTGTTAGTACAAATTAGAATTGACATTTATATAAATGATAAATACATGGAAAAGAAACATTAGCAGTTCCCATACCAACAGTACCACTTTAAGATCCAAATGTTTACAGTGGCCACATTGAAGTTTGGAACCACAGGTTACCCGAGATAGCAGGGAAGGCAGGGAGTGCCCCTTGGAGAACCATTAGTGCTTTAGGCTGAGCTGTTCTAGGAAAATTGCATCTGAACGTGAACTGCAGCAGAGCACAGTCAAGTAGAAGGGCACGTTTTAATGCTCTGCTTCATAAAAATAAAAGGAAAGTCTGTTGGGAAGGATGTTTTTCTAGAAAGTTAATTCAGCTCCCAGTGATAAGCACTGTATTCGTTTCTGAGTACCTGTGGAACACACCGTTTCATTTGCAGGTTTTTCTCCAAGAGCCAAAGAAGGTTTTGCTTCAGGAAGTTTGAAACTTTCCAAAGTTAGGATTCAGCTCCATTTTCCTGTATCTGCATTAGTATAACTTTGTCTCGGTTTTCACTTGATAAAAGAGCCACAACTTCTAATACTCGGTCACAATGGCTTGAAAACACCAGTCTGACTGGAGAAAGGAGAGCACAGCGTTGTCAGGCGGGGTTAGTCATGCAAGAGCAGTGCACTTGGATGACTTGTAAGGTTTTGTTCAAATCTTGACATTTGGGTGTTTCGTGGCTACAGATTTCAGTTCTCTTCTTGGCAATCTTTTTCCTTTCTCTCCTATCAATTCTCCATTTCTTCTGTGGTTGAAAGAAGCTGATGGGCTGCAGAAAGCACCCATCAGTCCCATTCTCTCCGTGCTGCAGTGGTGCCAGGCAGGAGTCCCTGTGCTGCTGGGGAGCCACTGCCAGGGGCTGGGGTGGCACCTCAGAGCTGCTGGAGGTTGTCTCTACCTTCTCATTTGGACACCCCTGCAGGTCTGATAGGTGGTGGCTGTGCCATCGATGCCAGCCCTGCATTTCTTCCCAGAGTGAAGCATTTCTCAGTTCTTTGTTCTGCCCTTGCATAGACAAAAGGCTTTCTCATCTTCTTGAGCAGAAAATTAATTAGCTGCTTTGAAAAAGTAATTCCAGTGGGTTTATTGTATATATTGACAGAATTAACTGACATGAGTGATGTCTTTACAGTGCTGCAAATGTCCAAGTGAAACAAGAAAACCTAAATCCACCAGTAGGACTAGACTAAATATTGCTCTAAAAATCAGCACTTCCCCCCTGCAGTAATCATGGACTAATCTTGCATAGTACACAAGCAGTGAAAAAGTTCTTGGTCTGAGACTGAACCATTTATTTTATTATTTGTAACAAAATATCTGACAATATTTAACATACATGCATTGAACCATTGGAACTCAATCTGGGATCATAATCTTCTTTAAATCTTTGAAAGTTTGCAGGCAGAGTTTTGAATTCAGTTATTTTCTTTTTTTTTTTTTTAATGCTTTATGGATGTAAAATGTTACAGTTACAACTCGGAAAGAGAAACTTAGATTGTCACCAGAAATGCTACTCCATAATTAAAACAAATCTTCACAAGGCAATGTGGTTCAACTGCTAGTTCTTGATAAATTAGTAACATGCATCTACATTACCTGTCTAATTAGAACATAGGAATATATGAATGACATGACATGATTATGAATTATCAATTTACTTCAACTTGACTGATACTTGTTCAGTACTTTACATACAGTCATTCTTCAACCTTCTGGCTGACATTTTAGTTTTCTCAAGGAAAATCCTGTTTATTACTTACAAGGTGCTTACACACTCAGTTATGTGATTATGAAAATGCAGTTTCAAAGACTAGAGGATTCTTATTTTAATTTTCTGTAAAATTAACTGTTGACTTGGTTAGACTTTGCAGCTGATTTGACATGTAATGGAGACATTATGTATCATCACTATCACTCAAAAGATCTGGATCCTATTAGTTATGAAGATTTCATTACCCTCCTTTGACAAAAATACTTATATATGCATTTTAAAGGAGTTGTAATTTTCATTGATGATAAAAGGAATACAGAAAAAGATTTAAGAGAATTATGAATATATGTATATATGGTGTGTAACTAGAATTAGAAGGTGTTCTCCAATGCATCTTTCCCTTGTTGGTTTCTCAGGCTAAGGTTGTCCCAGTGTGTTCCAGTTACCTCCCTGCCCTGGCCAGCAGAGAGAGGAGATGCATTTCTGTGATTCTCATTCCTGCAGGATCATCAGGACGTTATTTTTGGGCATCACTGAAAAATTAAATGAGCTGCACCGTTCCCCTTTGCTACCCAGAGGAAAATCATACCCAAGTGTTTTGGGTCCGTGTGGTCTGTTAGTTCCCTAGCAAAGGCCTTCAGGCCTGGGAAGTTCTCCTTTGCAAAGTGGCCAGAAGCAGTGGCAGGAGAGGGAGGCTGCTGGAGCTGTCCTGGTGGGAATACAAGGAAGAGTGAAAATCCAGAGTGGAGAATCCTTCCAGCAGTCGCCTCAGGTCTGTAGACAGACACTCTACCTAAGTGACAGGGGAAGCCTTATCTCCCAGCAGAATGATGAGTTCCCCTCACAACTTTATTACTGTTCCATACCACAAGGAGCTTTTAATTTTTTTGATTGATTGTCCTTTCTTATTGCTCAAGTGCTGTGTGGCATATTACTGGCTTTTGTCATTGGGGTCTGTTTTGAAAGACTGACTTTTATACTGCTTCAGGCGTTCACAGCGAGAGGAATTGCAGCAAATGGCCAAGCAATACACTATAGAGTGAATATTGGCCAAGGAAATGTGAGGAAAACATGGATTCCATCTAGAGACTGCAGAAATTATGAATCATACTTTCCTAAGTGATAAACTTCAGAAATACCAGTACAGTGGATCGGGATGATTATTGCACATGTGAGAGCAGAGTGCACTTCCCAAAGACTCACACAGGAGCATGGATTGCTGGTAGGGCAGAGGATAGAGCCTCACCCACTGGCTATTGGAGATTAAGCAAATTAGCAGGACCTGCAGAAGGCTAGAAACTGGTGGGAGTGACAGAAGATAACTGATAGGCAACATTGAAAGGTGTTGCTCAGTGAAAAGTTCCCCCAGGTCATCACATCATGCTGGACAGTCGGCTGTGGATGCAGCAGGCACAGCATGCCTGGTATGGGAGACCTGGAAACTGAGATGGGCACCAGGCAGGGGAGGTTGGAGGCTTAAAGGTGAAGGTTTAAGGCACTCCTGCCCCTCCTCAGCAGGCTTTTACATGGAGAGCAGGCAGGCCTTTGGCCAGTGCTAACCCTGAATCCTCACCACGCTCTGGAACAGGGGGCTCCACCTCCAGAATGATTCAGAGTCTGGAGTTCGGCTGGCAGCACTAAGGAAAACTTCCTTAGTTCATCATGAAATAGCATTTCAGAAATGTATGTGCTGTGTCTCTTACCTGTGCGTGGTTTGGGTCTTCAGAGACTTGTTCTAACATTTAGAACATGTTGGGCCATAAATAAGCTAAGCTAAGCTGGATTTTGTTCCAGCTAAGCACAGGCAAAACCAATAAAGTTGTATAAATATCTGTAAATTCTGAGAATAAGCAACATTTTGAAATGAAATATAGAAAACATTAATGTGAGTTGTCTGCTCTGGATTTTTTAAAAAAAAAAAGGTAGCTTGTACTAATTTGATAGGTCTCAATTCAGAAAAGAAAACCACGAGCAAATATTAATGGGACATGGGCACGTAACTGAAGTTAAACAGGTGCTTAAATGCTTGGCTGTACAGAAATGCAGTGATTTAATTAGGATCTTGTTGCATTTGACAGACATATCTGACTCTCAGGCTGGAGAGAGAGCAACAGGAAAAGCTAATTCTAGGTAAATGTGTCTGGATCCCAGTATGTGGCAGGAGAGGCAAGCTGGATTTCAGTAAGGACTTTGTATCTTGTATTAGAGCATTTTGTAAGACAAATATTCCACATTCCAGGCCTTCAAAACTCCCTGGGATCATTAAACCAAGAGACTGTTTGGGAAAAAAAAAAAAAAAGGAAAAAAAATGTCAAGAAAGAGAAGTAGAAGGTTTTCATTTGTTTTCTTCATTGTTCATCTGCTCAGTCAAGCTCTGGGCTTCACTTTCTCCACCCACTGACAGTGAAACAGGGAATATGTGCTTTGCTACAGGTTTATTTCGTTGGGGTTTGTTCCAGTAAGAGGTGACTCATGGGTTTTTCCTTCCGAGTACATAATATAGTGTATCAGGTTTAGTAGCTGCATTAGTGCAATGAGCTGAAATCATTAAATTGATTCCACATGTGATAAATACCAGATTAAAACATCAGCAGCCCTTGTGTATACCTTCCTATCCTTAATGTTGATAGCATTATAGTAGCAAAACCGTTGAAAAGAAAAAGATAGTGAAATAATAATTCCCTGGAAACTATTTGGGTATCTGCACTGTTAGTTTGGCAAGACTTCACTAACTGCCCGTGGCATTTTTAGGAGAGGTAAAGGAAGTGAACTGTGAAATGAAAAATGAAAAGTCCTGAAAACTTCTTTGCCTCTGCCTGTTCTTCAAGGGTATGGTGGCCATTAAAAAGGAATCAAGAGTTCTCTTGTTCTGTCCTAGGTCAGAAATCCCAGTTGTAGTTATTTTAGTACAGTTGTGATTATTTTAGGTACTTTTCTGATTGTAGAATTTACCATGGAAAAATAGATTTGTGTAATAACCACTCTGGTTGATCTAAAGTTTCAACAAACTTGGAGGGCACCTCTTGCTTACAGGGTGGGAGCCAACAGTAAAGTTTAGAATCATCAGTGATATTTTCCTCAAAACAGTGTCTCAATGTGTACTTAATTGTCACTTATTAGCCTGTCTTTTAAAAATTCCTTCTGTCTTTACAGGCATTAAGACATTGCTACCACTATTTTGAAAGGTTTTCAATGTCTTTTTGACTGGTGAACTGAAAAAAATGCGAAGTATTACTTTGTTGATCTTGTTTTTAAACTGAACTGCATTATCAACTTAGTGTGTGCTCTGAAGGTATTGTTAAAAGTGCTTTGAAAACTTGTAAATCCCTGTAATTTATGTTCCTGTGGCCTCAACTGTTTCTTTCTGTCCTTCTGGTTTTAATTTGAACGCAGTCTTGTCTGGGTGTGTACCTGTAAAATTGTGTTTTTCCAAGTACAATTTACAGTCATGACCCTCAGTTTTACAGTGTTCCAACCTCATAGGAGCTTCCTCCTATGCCAAAAAGCCAACTTTGGGTCAAACAGCTCTTTCATATTGTAATTGTCTAATCAAGGTTACTTGGAACAGATCCGATTTGGGCATTTTTTAGTTTATCACAAAGACTTTATAAGAATATCAAGTAAATTGGAAAGGTTCCTGTGCGGGAGACCAGCGATAGCATTGCCTTATTTCTTCAGATGTACACAGTTGTAAACTTAGCCTGCTTCATGACAACAGTCCCATTTATCTAAACAATTCTCCTTTTAGAGCCAATGGCACTGATAGAAACCGAGATAAGAAGTACAGATGGGAGGATCTCTGAGTCTCTCCTTACTGAAACTCCTCGCTGTGCAGCTCACAATCACCTTTTCTTTTGGGTGCCTGAGAATGCGTGGCAGACATCTCCCCTGAAACAGAGTCCCCTGGAATTGCCAGCAGGCACTCTAGGAAAGGCTCAGCAAGCTTCAGGAGGGGTTTTAAAATCCTGGTGATTTCTTCCTGGAGTTTTTTTAGCCCCTGTGCTTAGTGTGTTTAAATGGGGGTTTTGTGTTTCATAGCTCCGACTTAGAATAGTCCCTGTGCTATAATTCTGTGTCTCTTGAAGGAAGAGATTAAATTATAGATTTTAAGGTAATCTGCAGATTAATCCCCTTCTCACTTACTGTCTTTTTGGGCAACATAGAAAAAAAGTTGCAGAGCTTTATATTCTTTCTGTTCTTCTGCAATAAAAATAATGCTTACACGCTGAAACAGAAGTTATTTGAAGTAAATGTTTTAAGCTTTATTTTTAGCACTTACTCTCAGCCATGCTCATTTTTTTAGCATGACTTCAGCACCCACGGTGATTAACAGGAAGAGAAGAGCAGATAGATCATGTGGTTTAATTTTGTTACGTTTGTATTTTCAGGTCATTGTACAGTCTGGCCGTCACCCCACGGTGCTGCAGAAGCTCTGCCAGTTGCCTTTCCAGTATTTCAGTGATCCTCGGTTAATCAAAGTGCTCTTCCCTTCGCTCATAGCTGCTTGTTACAATAACCCTCAGAACAAGATCATCCTGGAGCAGGAGATGAGCTGTGTTTTACTCGCCACCTTCATCCAGGTACGGCAGCTCTGCGGCCGCTCCGCTCCCCTCGCGCTCACTGTGGGAATCGGCTGCCTTAAGTAAAACAAGTAAACAGCACTGAAGTACTTTCAGCTTCTCTGCAGCCCTTTTCCAACCACAGATTGCTCCTGTACTTGAGGCATCTTGTAAGCTGAAAGGTTACTGAGTAGTTCAGGTTCTCGCTCTCCGTGCAGGATCCTCTTTGCATTAAAGTTACGGGACCTACTGGGAGGGTTTGATGTAGGTCCTGCTATTGCAAGACAATTCCTAAAATACCTTTTTTTTTTTTAAATTGCTGCACGTACAGCGTATCTGAAATCAGTATATTAATGTGTTTACTTGCAAGTGTGCAGTTGTATACTGTGTGCCGTAGATTTCCAGAGAACTGAATAAGTGTATATATTTTATGCAGAAAATAGGCAGAACATATGGTACCAGTCTAATCCTGCAGTCTTTATTTTTGACAGTAAGCCACTGAGGTCATTATGAATACTGTTTTGAATAAGGATTTGCAGTATTTTTCTTCCCTTTGCCTGAATTTATATGCTGTTTTCTCCATCAGATTTTTTGCACGCCTCGTGTTTTCCATACATTGACTGTTCCCAATGAATAAATGCAATTTTCATAAACACTCCACTGTTAAAAATAATACGCTTTTACGAGTGTAGTAACTTTGTATCAGTCACCTGAAAGTTCCTGTTGTTGATGCAGAAATGTTAGTCAAACTCTTCTCCCTAATGCTGTGCAGCTCCTCCGAGGACAGGCTACATGCATTTGAGAGAGAAGGCACCAGAACTAAATATTTACTGAAAGTTTGCATAACATCAAACTTCTGAGTGCAACTACTTTTTATCTTTTTAATGCTAAAATAATTGCATAGCACCTTTTTTTAAAAAAGGTTGGAACTTAGTATTGAAAGAATTTGCTGCTTAGTCATAATGAAACTACAGGTTTCAGAGTAGAAGTTACAGTGGCAAAAGAAATAATTTAAACATTATGAGTAAATGCAGCAACTTCAGTTTGAGTTTTTTTCAGCCAGAAAACATGAAAGTGGAGGAGAGTATTCCCTATAGGAATAATTAAGGTTCTTTACCTTGATTTCTGTGCTGTAAGAGATGGAATGGCATTGAAATCCCCAGTAGCTGCAGTGAAGTGTAAGTATATTTACACAGGTCACTGTTAATTTCCAGTTAGAGGAGTATCACTGATCTCAAGTCCACATACTATTCTTGCAGGCTTTTAAAAAAGGTGTTACATTAAAATACGGAAGAACTGTGTGTCTTTGCTAACTTCACTGGTACTTTAGGGGTTTTGTCCACTTTAAAATGCAATCCCCAGCGTTGCACATGCGCACACAGAGCAGTTCTGGAAGGATCCAAGGAATGCTCAGATGCCACATATGCAGAAGAGACTTCCCTCTCTACTTCGATTTCAGCTCACTGCTGTTTGTCAAGCAAATCTCTCATTTGCTTCAGTGGAAGGTTTGGGAAAGACTGTAAAATGTTTCCCCGTGCCTAGAAAATGAGATTCTTCCTGTGCCAGGGAACACTAAAAGAAGTCCCGTTTGCGTAAAAGTTCGGTGGTGTGTACAAATATATCACTTAAATACAGTGTGTTAAATGCGTGCAGCAAAAATCAAAGGCAGGGGATTGCTGGACTTTACAACGACCTCCCTACCAACAGATTTATTTCCGTCATCTAAAGCTTGCACCAGCCCGTTTATTTTCATTACTTCTGTTCCTAGACGTGGGGAAATAATTAAAAACCACTTAGGAGTATCCATAATTTGCTAAATTATATTTCTCCTGAGATAATACCTTCTCTGGTGTTCTGCCTGGTGGATACTCCAACAAAAGATAGGCTCTGTCGTGGGGCAGCTGGAACGTTCCAGGAGAGGTCGGTGTCTCTGGGCATGCAGCGTCCTGGTGCCCGACAGCAGCAGGGATCACACAGAGCTCTGGGTGCTCATCCTCGCTGCCCCACGCCTGGGGACACGGCTGAGGCTGGGGTTGGCCCCTCTGGGGGGCAGCTTCACATACTCCCAGGAGATCAGGACCTCCCGGGTCACGGGGAAGCACAGCCTTGAAATTGGGCTCGTTCGTGAGGAGAAAAGATCTGAAACACCATTTCCATTACAGAGACATGGCTACGGTAAATAAAAATCACAATAATATTTCCTAACAACATATTAAAGCCTTGGATTCGTTGTTCTGTGCTAAAAATATTTTTTTTTTCGAAACAGGTATAAATAAAGGTACAAAAATCTGCTATATATATTATGGAATTTAAGTGCTGGCAGTATTCTGTTATGATATGTAGCAAACAAGCCAGAGTCTGTTAGTTAAGTATTAATTAATTATTGCTATTTTTGAGTGACTGTGAAGATTTTAAAATGTTGGTTTAATTTCTCGGGTGTAAGATCTGAAAACCTGATGCCTTTTCATTTTTTCTCCCCTAGGATTTTGCACAGAGCTCAGGCCAAATGGATAATCAGTTATCTCAGCAGAGGGGTACGTTCAATGCAGTGTAACCGAGTAGCACTTGGGTGACAAAATGTGTAGATATTATATTTCACTGTGATTTAATTTTTTTTAAATCACAATAAAAGAAATACAGTAACTTGCAGCATGATTTTACAGTTTGGGGGGAGGCTCCCTCAGTTGCATCCTGACTAACACATACATGTCTTCCAGTCTGCAGCTCGCCGTATCAGGGATTCAGACTGCTAATCTTTATTAAATGCTGTGTGGTATCGTGTCTTAAAATGTGATACTGTACCTGCACATATTTAATTAGCTGTCACAAAGGCTGCCTTCAGAAGTTTTAGGTTACAGGAGCCATGCAGCCATGCCAATACACCCAGGGAGCCAAAAATCTGTAAAATACTCTTATTTTAATCGTTCTTTAAAATTTATCCGTTTGCAGAAGAGTTGTTATTTTTTTTCCCCTCTGTTATTATAAGTATTATTTAAGGTGCAGTTAACCTCTTTAGGCTAAACATTTGAAAGATTCTCAGCTAAGATGGCTGTTCCTTGCTAAACACATCTGAAATTCAAGTGTTGATGGGCGTCTGGTCTTGGGTAGCTGTATTTTGCATAAAGTGCACCACTCGGACAGTCATTTCTCCCTCATAACAAGCAAAGATCCACCACCACGTTCCTCAGCATTTGGCAAGAGATGAGCAGTTCTAGGTCTAAAACATAAGCTTTGTGCTTAAAAATAAATTATCAAATATAAAATTAATGTAACTTTATAGAGATTTTTACTGTCAACATTAAACCTCTCAGTCTGAAGCAGCCTTGTGCAGCGTCTGCAGCACAAACTTTCCAGCACTCTGTTTGCATGAGAATCTGCTCAAAACCCATCTAAAATCCAAGTGGAAAACTGCTTTTTATTTTCGCTGCTCAGACTGGAGGAACCTTTAAAGAAAGATGACTATGTGGTGACGTGTGAGCGTGGTTTCTTAACATTCCCCAGTTGCAAAAAAGTTGACTTTATAGTCGTACAAGCAGGATTATTTTTACCCATTATATCCCTTGAACGTGAAGGACGGTGTCCCCAGAAACAAATGGGAATGGTAACGCTGCTGGGAAGAAAACCTGAAAGCACCAACTTCATTGCTGGGTGCTGTGTGGAGGGTCAGACCCACAGCCCTGCACACACATGGGAAGTGCTGTTCACTCGTGGGAGTGTGAGCTGTGCTTGTCCTTGTGCCTCGAGCTTTGGGAGTCGCCAGAAAAGCTGCTGAGCACAAAACACCACCAGGGCTGCCCCGAGTCGGAGGAGGCTGAGCTGGTGCCCGGTGGGGCCAGGAGCACAGAGTGTGTAAAGCTGGAGAATGTCCCACTGTGTGAAGCAGAGAGCCTGATCCCAGAGCTTACAAATGGGAGCCTTTGCTTATCAGAGCCTCCTCCCCTGTTCTTAGAGCCAACCCTCGATGTCCCGAGCTCCACAAAAGTGTCACCCCGTGGGCTGAGAAGATTTGGGGAGGGGGAGGGGAGTAAATGACTTAAAAGTATCTCAAATTGGCTGCACGTTCATTATTCTTGTTTTATTGCCATCTTATCTTAAGAGGGAATAACTTGGTAATTTTATGTTCTGTCTTCAACAGAAAAAATTTTCAGTTCTCAGGATTATCTTGAGCTGTCCAACAGATTCCCCCGGCAGTCCTGGGAAGAAGCTCGACAGTTCTTCTTGAAAAAATAAGTGTTGTATTTGTTTTTTAAATCCCTAACATCGTCACGCTGACCAGTTCCTGCTGACTACCTTCTTTAAAAGGCTGTTCTGAAACGGTTTTGATACTCTAAATACTTACTCTGTAGATATATAATTTGCACTATTTATATCATAACTACTGTAGATACTTCCAAGTTCTGTTTTGTAATTTTGATAATTTGAGTTTATTTCGTTCATGTATCCTATGTCATGATTTGGGTGTTTTTTGCCCTGTGATGTGGTGGGACTTGCACTGCAGAACTGCTGAAATAAGGTTGCAAACAGAGAAAGTATGTTCTATATATCTTGTAATAAAATAACTTATTCTGTCTGGTGTGACTTCTGTGTTACAAATGTTCGTGTGTTTGAGTTAGCATAAGCAACACAGGTCTCAGAGAGAGGAAAGAAAAGGACTCTTAAGCTGTCCGTCAAGCAGAATTCAAAGGAGTTCATCTGATTTGGCCCTGGGGAAAGTTTGATTATAATTTTTTGGTGATTTGGGATAAGTCACATAGTACGGATTTTTTTAAACTACGTGCATTTTTAACGTTTCGGTAACACTTTAATAACATTTGTTTAACCCTCGGGGTGTTCCCTGAATGGTAAAGGTTCCGTGGAGCAGAATGAAGCTGCGCGGCCAGGCAGTGCCGATCCCGGTCCCGATCCCGATCCCGATCCCAGTCCCGGGGCGCTCACGGGCACACGGGCCGGGACAGTCCCCCCTTGGCGGCCCCGGCCGGCCCTGCCCGCACCCGAGTCCCGCCCGAGGCGATGCTGCGGCCCCGCAGGTGAGGGCTGGGAGGGCGGCAGAGCCTTCCCCGCCTGCCCCTCGGGTGGTGCCGCCGGTCCGCGCCGCGCTGCCCATCCGTCCATCCATCCCCTGCAGCCCGGAGGGCTCGGCCAGGCCCGGCTCTGCCCCGGGGGGACGGGGATGGGAGTGGGGACGGGGATGGGGATGGGGACGGTGGAGAGTGGACGAGGATGGGGACGAGAACGGGAACGGGGATGGGAACGGGGACGGGAATGGGGACGGGGATGGGGACGGGGACGGGGATGGGGACGGGGTTAGGGCGCCGCTCGCCGTGGCTGGAGCCTGCCCGCGCCTGCGGTCCCGCCCGGGGAGCGGGGAGGGAGCGGGAGCCGGGGCGGCCCCGCCGCGCTGCGGGTGATGCCGGAGGCAGATAAGGAGCCGCCGCCTGAGTCTGGCCGGGGGGATGGACACGCTCGAGGGGTCGGCTCGTCTCGTCTCGCCCCGGCGGCCGGGGGAGGAGTGAGGCGGTCCCGCACCGCGGCAGGTGCGGGCACGACCCGGCCGGGCCCGGGGGCTGCTCCGAAAGGGAAACCTGCGCTCCGCCTCCCCGGCTATAAATAAGCGGCCCCGGTTGTGAAAGCCGATTAGCGCGGTGCGGGGAGGCCGTGCGGGAAAAGCCGGGGCTGTGCCCGGCCCGACCCCGGAGAGCCCCTCTGCCACCCTCCCGTGCCTGGCTGGTTCGAGGGCTTTTTTTTCGTTTCAGTCCTTTCCTTTCCTTTTTTTTTTTTTTTTTTATTAAGTCCAAAATACTTAATTCCACTGTTCAACCTCTGACTGACAATAAATAACAATAACTTACTTTTGATCGTTAAAGGCGCAAACAATCCGTCCTCCGTCCATTGATAACTTAACATTATTAAGTACTGGTTTTCCCGTTAAAACGTCTCAATTCCGTGTCCCGTTTTTCCAGCGATCGGCGTGAGATGAGGCTGGACGGCTCCGCCGAGGGAGGGTCGGGCCGGCTCCGCGGCCGCGCGTTGGGGGAGCCTCTCCCCCTCCTGTACTTTCTTTTTTTTTTTCCTTTTCCCTTCCAAAAAGGGAAGAAAAGCCGTCCCCGGCGCAAGCGGCGCCTGTCACCGTGCCGGGCTCCAGCAGGGAAATCCGCGTTTCTTTGGGAAAAAGAAACATCGAAATCCGCAGGGAAAAAAAACCCAAAACAACGAAATAACCAGGGCGGGGACTCTCTCTCCGGTCTGGTGAAGGCAGCGAGGATCCCGGTGTTTTTTGGCCGTCAGTAACATATTTTCTGTTTGTTTTTAAATAAGAATAATTAAAAAACAAAGGCGTTTGTCCGGCGCTCTGGGAGCGGCCCGGGGCCGGGTGTCTCATGCAGGGAGCGCAGGCATGCGGAGGTCCCGCGGCGGCGGCGGCCGGGCCGCCTTCACGTCTCGGCCGGGCTGGGCACCATGCTGTTGGGGGTGTCGGGGAGCTGGGAGGACAGCGAGGTCACGTCGCTGCCGGAGGAGGTGCCCAAGGAGCCGGACTCGGAGAAGGAGACCTGGGGGAGCAGCGGCGGTGAGGGCCCGGCGCGGTCGCCCCTGCCCCGTGTCCCTCCCGCAGCCCCGACCGAGCCCCTCGGACCGGGGTCCGCCCGCGCCCCGCGCCCCGACGGCCGGCCCGGCGCGGCTCACCAGCTGCTGGAAGGCTGCGGGCTGCTCCAGGTCGCTCTGCAGGGCGAACTCGCTGAGCGCCTTCCAGGGCGGCTGGTAGGTCTGGACCTCCACGGCGCTGCCCTGCACGGCGCTCTCGTGGCGGATGGGGCTGCCGGCCACCAGCGGCGTCCCGGTGAGGCCCTGCAGGCTCTGCGGGGCACACGGCGCTTCAGCGAGCCCGCCGGGCCGGGACCCCCACCCAACACCTCCCTCGCCCGGCGAGGCCGGGCGGGCGCTCACCGTCTTGTCGCTGTGCTGCTGCTGCTGGAGCTGCTTCATGAGGATGGACTTCTTCTTGTCCTTGCAGCGCTTGTTCTGGAACCACACGCGGATGACGCGGGGGCTGAGCCCCGTCATTTCCACCAGCTGCTCCTTCATCAGGGCGTCGGGGCGCGGGTTGGCGGCGTAGCAGGTCCGCAGCGTGTGCAGCTGCTTCTCGTTCAGCACCGTCCGCACTCGGGTGGTCTTCTCCGCCGCCTTGTGCGCCGGCGGCCGCGGGGCGGGCGGCCTCCCGGGCACCGGCTCTGCGGCGGGCGGGGAGGGCGCGCACCGTCAGCGCCGCCGCCCGCCCGGCCCCGCAGCCCCCCGGGCATCCCCCCCAGCCCCGCCGCCCGCCCCGACGCGGAGCCGGTACCTGCGAGGTGCGCGGCGGCGGCGGGCGGGGGCAGCGCGGGGCTGCGGGGCCCGCGGGCGGCCGCGCCGGCGGGGGGCGGCCCGGGGTCGGCGCGGC
>JAWWEW010000017.1:20065008-20076641 GCA_035583185.1 Anabacerthia variegaticeps | reverse complement strand
AGAGCAGGTCGCGCTCCCGCAGGCCGAACTGGTCCCCGGGCAGGAGCTGGCGGCCGCAGGCGGCGCAGCGGAAGCACTCCAGGTGGTAGACGTGGTCGCGGGCGCGCATCACCAGGTCGCTGCTGCTGAAGGCCGCCCGGCACTGCGCGCACTTGATGCCGAAGAGCCTGCGGGGACGCGGCCGCCGTCAGGGCCCGCGGACGCGCCGTCGGGGCGGCTCCGCGGCCGGCCCAGAGTCGGGGTTTCGTTGGGGGAAATTCGGGGGGTTCAAGGGGGTTTCGCGCTTTTTCAGGTTCGGTTTTTTTGGTTCGGGATTTTGTTTTGGGTTTTGGGGGTTTGTTGTTGTTGGTTTGTTTTTTTTTTTAACGATTGTTGGCGCGTTCGGGGTCACCTGCTGTAATCCCGCTTGCAGTAGGCCTTGCCGTCGCGCAGGAAGCATGTGCAGGTCTCGTCCAGGGGCTGCCCGCACTCGGCGCACTTGAGGCAGGCGACGTGCCACTCCAGGTCCGGCGACACCCGCAGCAGGAAGGGGTCCTGGATGCGGCCCCCGCAGCCCGCGCACAGGGCCAGCCCCGGCCGCCCTGCCGGGAGCGAGCGGGGCACGGTCAGCGTCGGCAATGCCGGAGCACAGGCCGGCAATCAGGGAAAAGGGGCTTTCAAAAGACTTCTCTTTTTTTTTTTTCTTGTTCTGTTTTGGTTGGAGGGTTTGGGTTTTTTTCCAAAATAGGAAGAAAAAGAAATAAAGACAAAAAGACGGACGGAAAGGATGGAAACGTGGAAGGAGAGAAAGATATACTGCCAGAAATAATAATAATAATAATAATAATTAAAAAAAAAAAAAGACAGAAACTTGATCAAGGAAAATAAATGCAGAAAGACAGAGACGTAAAAGCAGCATTTCGGAAAAGGGAAAGAAAAGCAGCAACACAGAAACGATAAAACAAAGGCTGATGAAAAACTGAAAGAAAGAAGGAAAGAAATTAAAACAAAATGATGGAAAGAAACAAAATCATCTAAAAACCAGATGGTTAAAACGGGAACGTGGACAAATGAGAACCGCAAGTGACAAGAAATCAAAAGAGACAGAAAGAAATAAAACCAAACAAAACCAGAAGAACAGAAAGAGAAAGAAATACGCAAAAACGGAAAGAGGGATAATAATAACAAAAAAACACAACCCGAAACACGAAAGAAAGAGATAAAGAAAGAAAAACGGTAACACGGGAGAGAACGAGGGAAGAAAAGAAAGAAGAAGCGGAGAAAGAAATGGAAGCAGCCGAGAGCCCTGAGCTCAGCCGAAAGGACAGGCGCTCGGTGAGAAACGTGGCCAGCGGGGCCGGGGAGCGCCGGGCACGGGCAGGAACAGCCGCACCGGAGCTGCCCCGGGCCGAGCCCGCAGCGCTGCCCGGCGCTGTCAGCGGAGCGTGTCTGGCCGCGGCCGCCGCCCCCCCGACGGCACCGCCGGCGCGGAGCGAGCCCCGCAGCGTCCCGCACCCTCCCCGGCGCCGGCCCCGCTCCGCCGTGCGCGCACTTACTCTTGGAGGGCTCGCCCATGGCGCCCGGGAGCGGCCGCGGCAGGAGGATGTCCACCATGCGGGCGGCCCCTGCGCACCGGCAGCGATGCGCGGTGCGGGATGCGGCGCCGCCGCTCCACCAGTACCCGCGGTGCGCGGGGCGGGGGCCGCGCCCGCCCCGCCGGGCCCGCCCCGCCGGGGGTGATGTCAGCGCGCAGCGGCCGCGGGCGGGGTCGGCGCTGCCCTCCCCGCGCGGCCCCGCGGGCCGTGGGCGCGCCCGCGGATCGGCGCTGCCGAACAATGGGCGCGGAGCGGGGCGCGCTCCCCGCAGGGCCGGCACGGACGGGGCGGCCGCTCCGTGAGCCGCGGGACGAGCCCCTGCGCGCCCCGCGCCCGCGCCCTCCGACCGACAGACAGACCGACCGACAGACCGACAGACAGACCGACCCACCGACCGCCCGGCGCGGCGAGACCCGGCCCTGTGCGCGGAGGGGACGGCGGCCCCGGCGGCCCGAGGAGATGCACATTCACTTTAGTTCCCCCCAACCCGCTTTCCCTGTTTTTCTCCTTGACTTTTCGTTCGCCTTTTATTTCCTCCTTTTATTTCCCTTTCCCAGGTCTTTCCCCGCTCTTTTGCCTTTTATTTCGTTGTCCCTTTTCCCCGCGTTTCGGCGCGCCGCAGGCAGGTGCCCGCGGGCGGGCGTGGCGGGACGGTCCCGGCGCTGCGCGGAGCCGCATCCCCGCATTCCCCGATCCCCGCATCCCCTGATCCCCGCATCTCTGCATCCCCGCATCCCTACATCCCCTGATCTCCGCATCCCCGCATCTCTGCATCCCCTGATCCCCGCATCTCTGCATCCCCGCATCCCCTGATTCCCGCATCCCCTGATCCCCGCATCTCTGCATCCCCGCATCCCCTGATCCCCGCACCGCCGCATCCCGCACACGGGAGGGGCTCTGCCGCGCTGCCCGGCTCAAGGCTGCGCGCCCGCGGAGCGATGCCCTGCTGGGGCCGTGCGCGGGAGGTCCCGCACGGGCCCCACGGCATCGTTCGGGTGGCCGTCCCGGGCAGCGGCCCCGTGAGGAGTTGAAATCGGCGGAAAAAAAAATTAGTCTTTTACCGCATTTTCGTGCACCTGATCCAGGGCTGCTCCTGCAGCTGAACCTCTCCCGTTACGGTTTTATCCCTCCTGGTCTTTTTTCCTCTCTCTTTCTCCCCGGTCTCCACGGGCTTCCTGTCCATCAGCAGAAAAATAGGGAGAGCACTTCAGTGGCCTTTGGCTCGGTTGTAAAATCCCAAAGACTTTGCAGCACAGCGGGCACGAGTAGCTCAGAAGGTCCAGGAAAGCTTGTACCTGCTGGAATTGAGATCGCTGCTGTCTTGGGGCTTCAGCCCCGTCCTTTTACTCCACACAGTCATCTTTTTAATTTTCCCCACAGAATGTGACAGGCCTAAACCAACCTGTATGGCTGGGGAAGGACATGGTGATTTTAAACGTTGTCTCGGGAAGGGCAGGCTGTGCTCATTTTTCTCAGAGTAGGGAGGCAGGGTGGGGTTTCCAGCTGAAGGACTTGGGTTTTTTTTCGTGAGTCAGGTACCCTGTAGGTATGAAACCCCAGGATCTGAGCAGGCAGAGAGGACGATCTGGATAACTGGTGTTGGACTATTTGACCTGCTCTTCCCGGCCTGACCACTGCCCCTGCTACCCTTTTGAGGACCCCAAATGCTGAACGCAAACCTTTAAGTTTGCACAGCAGCTGAAGGGGGATTATATACGGGGCACCCACGGTACCCACTTCGGCAGGGACACGTGTCACCATGGGATTTTGGCATCCCTGCTCGTCCCTGCTGTGCAAAGGTGCAGATGTGCAGTGCGGCAATGACACCCCCGGGGCAGGGCGGGCCCACGAGTCCCCTGCCCGTGTGGCTGTGGCAGGGTGGCCATGGCATCCGTGGGGGGTTGTGGTGTTACTGCTGCCTGCCTCGCCAGTGGCTGAGCAGAGCTGGGAGGTGAGTGGTGTGAAGGCAATTGAAAAAGTTTGGCTGGCTCTTCAACCCGTGGTGACCCCGCGGGACGGATGACGGGAACCTCCACAGCACTGCCGTGACTGTGGGGCAGCACAGTTTGTCCTGCCCATGCCTGGGTGCCTGACAGAAAAGAGGGTACAGAAGGGTGACCTCAGCCTGAGCTGGAATCCACAGGGTCCTGAGTGAGTCAGTATCTGCATGTGTTAACAATAAAATGCAAAAATAAAATGTCAGAGTGATAGGAGAATGAGACACGTCTAAGAATACAGCAGCTTGGCAGGGATGCTCCATGTTGCATCACCCTTTTCCCACTCGAGGGCAGGATCCTCTCTGCTCTCCCAAACCTCCCACCAACTTAGGAATAAGCAATTATTATAAGAAGTTATAGCTGAGCCCGTCAAACATTTCCAAAGGGGTGCAAAGCTGTGCTGCAGGCACAGCTGTGTCGGTACAGAGCCATGTGCTGACACCAGTCAGGTATGGCTGGACTGCACTCACTTCACAACCAGGCAGGTAAAAACAGGGTAGTCAGCGCTGCACAGGCAATCTAGAAGAAAATCCCCCAAAAATTACTTGCCAGGGAAAGTTGAAAACCTTGAAGCTCCTCTACATGATGTACAAAAAGCTTTAGAACAGCTACAGGTAATGCCAAGAGGCATCGAAGCAGCTCAGTGCCACCGTGTTTTACCAACAGGTTAATTAATTGTTGGTCCATCTGAGGGGGGGCAAGGGAAGGGTAAGGGAAAGCACATCATAAAATCACGGGATAAATCAGGCCGGAAGGCACCTCTGGAAAACTGCTTTCAGGTCGCTTGGAACCGCTGGAAACATTTGCTAGCCCCAGCCTAATGCAGCCTCCCCTGGCACGCTGATCACTCTGTGCTCTCCTCCACCCACAGTCCGGAGCTTCCAATCGCTTTTGGGGCAATTCCGGCCGGGTTTGGTGGCAGAGCTGGCAGGGCTGCCTGGCCGCGGGGGGAGGCTGGGGAACAGCGCTGTCTGCTCTCTGCACAGCAACGCCGCTCGGGCTCCCAAGCGCAGATACAAGTTCCCTCTAGAAAGGGGAAGCAGCGACAATTTTTTGTGTTTGCAGCAGATTGCAAAGGCAGTAAACGCTGATTCTTTCAGAGCCAGCCATGGATTAAGTCCATTATAAAATTAAAACAGATGGAACGCAATTTCACTTACATTACAAAAAAGGACAGGAACCATCTGCAATAAGATTTAACGTTGCAAAGCTATTGTTATCATGTTACCATTAAAACCTTTGATGAAGGGTTTTCTTTCTTTCATAAACTTGTTCACTTGAAACAAATGTTTCATTTATCCATCTTCCTAAGATAACCATATTTTCTTTAAAAAGATGACATGTCTCAAAAAAAGGCAGTTCTCAGTACTAATAGAATACGTAAAAAAACAAAGAGATGTTGTAAAAGTTCAACTTGGAACCACTGGGGGCTTCAATGGGGTGGATGAAGCAAAGGGAGAATTCTCTATCCATTTTTCCTTTAAAAACATTTCCTTGTGTTTGAGCACAATGTCTGATACTGAAAATAGATAATTAATGAGATAATGGGATACTGCATGTCACCTCCTGTCCAATGGGATTATCTGATGGCTAATTATGGACAGATTGTGATTAATGTGATTATGGATTGGATATTAATCTGATTCTGGATTGATCTAGTTATGTTTTCGTCTGCTCCAAATGGTTAATTGGATCTGAGATAATAGAAATGCAGCTTGCACCAGATTTTGCCACATCAGTTGATGAAGTATCTTTTGATCTGGGTGGGTTGCGAACAATAAATTATTTACAGCTGTTGAGAAAATGACTTTTCCTTAGAATGTAGTCATTCATTTTATTTTCGAGAGCCTTTGAAAACAAAATCAATATCCTTTCTAAAAGGAGATGTTGACAAAAGAAAGGCACGTACATAACTCACAAACAAATGTGACGAAATTAAACAGTGGTTAACCCGGTGGCCCAATGTCTGGTGATGCATTTGAATTGCTATGTGGAACTTTGGGCTCAATTCTTCTGAGACCAGCAGGGGTTGGGAGCATTGCAGGGGAACAGGGCCCAGCGCTGGGGAAAGTGGTGTTGCACAAGAGCTACTGCCAGCCCTGCTAGTGATTAAGAATCAGCCATGGTAACATGGCAAAGGGAGCCCTTGCCATTTTTCCCCTCCGGATAAGAAGGATTCTGAAAGTTCATGGGTGCAGAAAGAACTCATTGGCCCATCTCCTCTGGCCTCCTTCATACCAGACCATGCAATTGGACACAGTATTATTATTATTATTTTTTCCCTCACAGTGAGCCTGTTAATTTATGGTTGACCTCAGTCATGACTCCCAGAGATGCATCTGGTCTTGATGTTGCCTGCCAGTGTGGGAGAGACTGCTCTGCTCCCCCCATTCCTGCTTGTTCACTACTTTCACTGAAATGGCAAACTAAGTGTACAGTTTAGGTTCAGCCCCCAGACACTGGATCTCGTTATGCCATTATCTGCAGGATTAAAGGCAGCGGGTAAGTTGCAGATTTTGCAGACTTCATCTCAGACTTTGTGCCAGGGCAAGCAGGAGGTGCATCAGCTGTTGTCACCAGGTGCCACAAGCTGCAGGTAACTTCCCAGCCTTTGAAATAAAAATATCAAGAATCAAGCGGGTCCCAAAACACTGACAACGAGGCCTAGTGCAGGTGCTGTGCTTACATAAAAGTCTTATTCAGTGAGCTGAAACAGAAAGAAAGAAGGAGAAAGCAACTTTCTCTGAGAAGTGCTTGGAGGCGTGGAAAAGGCTGTTCCCCTGGGATGATTTCACGGCTGGCTGTCCCTGCTGCCTCAGGAATGGCTCGGGCTGGCACGAGCGGGAATGCAGCGGCATCTGGATTCCTTTCCAGCAGTGTAATGGGCAGAAAAAGCAGCTATCTGATTAAAAAGTAATGCTGCTACAACCTGGCAGAGACTTTTACACACCTCTGCCATTAGTGACAAGGTGAGCTGCGTGCAGGAGGAGGGTGGCAGATCACAAAACACCCAGTGCAGGTGAGTGCACTGGGAGAGGAGCAGAACTGTCCCCAACAGCAGCGCTTCCCTTGTCCTCTGCACAAACCACCATCACCCCTGAGCAGGACAAGCTGCCTTCCAAGGTAACCTGAGCCTTTGCTTTCAGGAGGTTATGAGGGAATCACCAAGAAAGAGTTTCTTGAGCTCCTCTGGTGATCTTGTTCTCTAGGAATACGCAGCAAATGGGATGTGATGGGATGTTGTTCCCTGACTCCATTGTTACTGGACTGGCACGTGGAAACGACTAGCAAGTGAGAGGAGTCTATAACCAAGGGAAAACACCTACCTGTGGTGAGTTTGTAGGCTCAGCAGAAGAAGAAGAATTGTCCCTGCTCTGGGGTGAGTTTGGGGGAGCTCTTTCCTCTGTCCTCCGCTTTTCAAGTAGGGCTTGTGGCGTTCTCCCCTCGCAGAGGCTGCTGTAAGGCCTGGTGAAAGAGCAGCTGCTGCTCTGAGCCATGCAGGGGAGTGGTTGGGAGGTGGTCTGGGCAGAGCATCAGGCACACCAGTGCTGGTGTCCTGTTGCAAAGGAACTCCAGTGTCAGACATGCCGAGGTGGGTTCTTGTGCCAGTGCTGGTGAGGTGCAGAGAGCAGGACTCTGTGGAGATGTGTCCCCCCTTGTGTACAGCTTGTGCCAGTGGGAAAGGGGTGAGTGTGGGGGGATTGACAATGCCCTGGGGTGCCTGAACCACTTGGACCATGTGAGCTCGCAGCACTTGGGCATTAAATATTTCAGCAGCAGAGACCTCTCCTGCCGCTGCTGCTCTCAAGGTGGGTTTTTGTCCCGTCTGGTGCCGGGCTGCGGGTCCTGCCCATGGGCTTGGGAGCCCTGCTGAGCTGTAAGCAGGTTGCAGTTGCTTTAACATTATTGGATTTTGACAGATTAGGAGGCGAATCCTTTCGTGTGTTGGGGAAGCTTCCCAAATGAAGCTCTTTTAATTTATCTGAGTCAGCTATCCCCAGGGTGATTGCAGGAGGAGTAAGCTAAGGATGACCCATGACAGAGGGGACCATCATAGCTGTAATAAAAAAAAAAAAAATTCCTGCTCTTCACTAAATCCCTTAGTCATGAGGCTGTATTAGCTGGATTCCATATGTTTTAATTAGGAATTATGTATTTTAAGAGAACCAAAATCCGACTCTAGTAAAGACATGATTACATATTTGTAATGGTCCTTGTTTCATTTGGCTTTGCAGAGATTACCTGCCCTTGTTTGCAACCAGACTTTTAAAAGTTTAAGTAATCTGTGTTAATATTTTTTCTTCCCCCCTTCCCAATAGTGTGAAAAAATGTAATTCTCTTTCCAATGCAGAAATTGGGTCAGCAGATCCTAATGAAATAATCCTGGATAACAATGCACAATACAAGGATCTGCTTCCACTAATTAATGAGTAATTTTTCTTTCAAAATACAAGGTACTATCCTCTGCCTGCAGTGAACAGTGACTCCACCTTCAGTGGCACGTGTTTTGTTGCATGTTTGACCATTTTTATTATTGCCCTGCCGTGGGTGGGAAGGTCAAATAGAAAAAAAGCTTTTTGCCGTGGTTCAGCTAGTATGGATCATGCTGATATAATCCCTACCTGATTACAGTTATAAGCCCCTAAAACACTGGCCATAAGTGATAAAGACTTCCTTTGTGCTTCAGGCTGTAATCCGCATCAAGCCAGTTTCAATAAGGATTATGGGCATCTGAAGTGTTGCTGAGGTTTGGAATCAAAATTATAAACAGAAAATATAATAAAAAGCCTGTTGCATCTCTGAATTGGTGACACCACGCCTTCAAATCTGACCTAAAGAGTGACGGTGTCACTCTGCTTCTGAAAATATGATGTATGCTGTCAAACCAGATACGTGGTGAAAGGATCAATTCATTCTGAGCTATGATGCAATTAGGTCAGTTTTGGTAATAACTCACTTTTGGTTTAGTCTGAGGTATTTAAATACAAATTTGAATGAGATCACTTTATTTTCGTGGTTTGGGTTTTCTAGGTGTGCATGTGGTGTTTCTTTTTATTCAAGATTTCATCCCCATGAGACCGTTGGAAGCTTAGTTTTGGAGCCTAAAATAGGATTATGAAATTACATGCCACGCTTTTAATGAGTAAAACACCCCAATTAAAAAGACATAATGGGCAAATTAAGGATGCCTAGGATGTTCTTATTTTGCACCCTTATTTTGCTTTGGTTGTTCCTTTTGTTGGATTTCATAGGCTGCAGCTAGGGATTTCTGTACTGCCTGAAACTCCACATCTCTAAAGAGTGATGCTGCACTTTAACCCCTGTTCATACTGGCAATAAAGAGCTGCTTCAATTATTTATCCTCTTTTCACACCCCTCTCAGGGTCCTGTGACCTCAGAAAAGCATTCTCCCCTCCTCTTCTCATGTGAGAACATTTGGGGTTTTTCAGGTGGGCATTTGCTCGATCCAGGTAATGCAGAGGCAGGTCCAAACACTCATCTTGTTTTCTTCCTTTTTTGGGGCACTTGCTGAAGGGTGGAGCCAGACCGGGCAGAAGGTAGGGCAGCCCTGGAGCTCCTTTAAACTCTATAATCAGGCCCGGGCCCCGAAGGAGGTTTGTCACTTCCTTTAACTCTTCCCTTCCCAGCCCTCCTTCGGGGCATGAGGAGTTAAGGTAGTGCTCGGGGCCAGGAAGCTGGAATATGCAGTGCAGCTGCTTTTCTTCTGCTACAGAGACATTTGAGACGAAGTAAATTGTCCACTTAGATGCCTGAGTTGCTGGACCTGGTTAGCTTTTGGTGTAAAGCAGTACTTGTTGGCATTTGATGTGAAAATCATGTGGCAGAATAAATTTTAGAGGTGATCCTGTGCCAAGCCTGTGGCAAAGTCGAAGAGCCTTTTTGATCAATTCGCTTTTTGCTTTCCTGTGGAGCTCCTCAGCAATGCAGAACGAATCACTGACATGCTGCAGATCACTGCTGATAATTGGAGGAGCAGTCCAATGGCCATAATTGTCCAGGGGGTTTTGCGTTTGGGTTTTTTTTTTGTCTCCTCTAAACCACTTCAGGATGGGAAAGAAGAAACTGCATTCGTGGCTCACTATCTTCCGATTTCTGGGATAGGATTTCCGTTGTGAGCATCCCAAATCCCTGTGTGCTTGGGTCTCCTGGGCTGGCAGGACTAATTGCCCCAGAGTGGCAGCTCCTGCCACCTTCTCCAGGACACCAGGTTTTCAGAGAACCACACACACGCTTTAGCTAGCTGTGAATTTCACCTGAAACATTTTGCTTCATTGAGTTTTAAATCCCTTTCCTTGCCACTCAGAAAAAAAAATAAACCTGGAGGGATGGAAAAAAACCAGCAAGTCGCAGTCTGTCCCCCGGGACACCTTGGTGACACAGAAGTGGCAAGCACAAACTGTCTTGCCTCGGTTCCGGGAAATCAGAATAATAATAATAATAATGAAATAGATGTATAAATTATTCAGAGCGAAGGAGCTCTTGCTGTGTACTGCTGTGGGTGATGGAGCGGGGAATCTGTCCCGCTGAGGGAGTGCCGTCCAGGGCTGCCATGCCCGAGCGGTCCTCGGAGGTGCGGAGCGGCTCGGGCAGCCGGAGAACGGCTCCACGGCTGCAAATTAAGACTTTCCCCTTCTTTTTCTTTGCAAGGCACATTTTCATTGGCTTGGGACAGGACCTGGCGCGGATTTGCAGGCATAACTCTTGTTTCTGTTGTTTTATTCTCTTCAAAGGCTTTAATCCCTCGCAGGAGCAGTGCCGGCGAACAGGGGACAGGCGGCCGGAGGAGGCCGGCGCTGCGGGACAGGGGGCGTGCTGCGGGACGGACTGCGACCCGCTCCCCTCCAGGTGGAGCTGGACCGGCAGCCCCGCTCTGCCCCCGGTACTGCCCCCGGTACTGCCCTCTCTGCCCCCGGTACTGCCACCCTGCCCGGTGCGGGGACAGCGAGGGTGCGGGGAACAGTCAAGCGGCATGGGGAGGGGACAGAGCCGGCTGTGCGGGGGGACAGTGGTGCGGGAACAAGGTGCGGGAGGACACGGCCAGCCGTGCGGGGTCAGCTCAGCTGCCGGGCGGTGTGTGCGGGGGGACACAGCGGGCTGTGCGGTGAGCAGTGCTGTGTGCGGTGTGTGCTCGGTGTGTGCGGGGTGTGACAATGCTGTGTGACAGTGATATGTGGGGGGTGTGACAGTGCTGTGTGTGACAATGCTGTGTGACAGTGCTGTGTGTGCGGGGTGTGACAGTGCTGTGTGACAGTGCTGTGTGCGGGGTGTGCTCGGTGTGTGCGGGGCGTGACAGTGCTGTGTGTGCGGGGTGTGACAGTGCGGGGTGTGACAGTGCTGTGTGCGGGGTGTGACAGTGCGGGGTGTGCAGGGTGTGACAGTGCTGTGTGCGGGGTGTGACAGTGTTCTGTGTGACAGTGTTCTGTGTGACAGTGCTGTGTGCGGGGTGTGACGGCGCTGTGTGTGACAGTGCTGTGTGACAGTACTGTGTGTGCGGTGTGACACTGCCATGCCCTCACTGCGCTCCGTGTGCCCGGTATGGCCTCACTGTGTCCTCACCGTGTGCTCCCTGTGCCCTCACGGCTCTCGGTGTGCCCTGTGTGTGTTCGGTGCCCTCACAGTGCCCGCCATACACCGGGTGCGTTCGGTCCCCTCACGGCGCTCGCCCCGCCCCCGCGCCGCCATGGGCCGGGCCGCGGGAGCCAATGGGCAGCGAGCGCGCGGGCCCGCGCGCTCGCTGCCCATTGGCCCCTGCGGCCCGGGTCCCCGCGCGCTCGCTGCCCATTGGCCCCCGCGGCCCGGCCAAGGGCGGCGCGGGGCGGGGTGGGCGCGGCTCTCGCGAGAGCGGCGCGGTGCGGGACGGGGAACCATGTTGCGGGCGGCGGCGGCGGCGCGGGCCGGGGGGAGGGCGGTGAGTGAGGGATGGGATGGGATGTGGGTGAGGGGTGTGAGGGGTGGGATGGGCTGTGAGTGAGAGGTGTGAGGGGTGGGATGGGCTGTGAGGGGTGAGGGATGAGATGTGAGGGCTGGGGGGCGGGAGGTG
>JAWWEW010000017.1:19956058-20064908 GCA_035583185.1 Anabacerthia variegaticeps | reverse complement strand
GGGCGGTGAGTGCGGGGTGGGCTGTGGGGCGGGCGGGCAGTGCGCTGAGTGCGGGCCGAGTGGGCCGGGCTGGGGGACATGCGGGACCCCGGGCAGCGCCCCGGTCCGTGCGGGGCCCTCGGTCCGGGCACAGAGGTATGTCCGGGCCGCCCCGCTGCACCCCGGCCCCGCTCCCTGGCCGTCGGCACTGAAGTTTCGGGGTGCTCCGGAGCCCTCTCCAGCCGCCCGGAGTTGCGGAGGGTTGTCCCGCGTGGAGACACCGCAGCCCTGACCCTCGGGCAGTGCTCGCTCGCACCCACCGCCCGGCACCGGGAGCGCTTCCGACTCCCGGAGTTTGTCACTGCAAACTCGAAACAACACCAGGAAAACATTTGAGGCTCGAGGAGAGGCTTTCTGGGCTATTGAGAGGTTGATGCAGCGTTTCTCAGTCACACCGCGCAGAAGGGCGATTGCTTTAATTATCACAACCTGTGGATGAAGCTAGTGCGAAACACTTGTTGCTTTTCCAGTTTGACCTTCATGTTGCTCTGCTGGGAGGAGGGCTGGGCTTTTGGAGGCCCTTGGCTGCTTGGTGTGTCATTGTGGCTTTGTTACCAAGGTCTAGGTGAACTCAAGGTCAGTTGGAGTAGATGATTGATGAGATGTCTCTGAATATCTGCTCCAACTCTTAGCATGCACTGGGAGATACTCCCTCCACTGGAACTGTGTGTAAATAACCCTTGTAAACAACTTTAAATCTCACAAGTTTCCTTTTGAGCTCTCCAGGGCTTTCACAGTTATTACAGTTCTGTACAGCCCTAAAATAGGAGTTATGGATGGTTTCAGGTAATAAGGATCTCTTAAAAGAGGGGGCACAGGTAGGCTGGGCCGGACAGGGTTCAATTAGTAAGGCAGTTCTAGCTGTGTGGTCATGGACATGTCTCAGTTGTTGGGCTGCAGGCTTTGTAGAGCAAAGGTCTTGATAATCTCTGCAGCTGCCAGATCGAATGGTACTGCTGTGTAAATAGTACTT
Organism: Anabacerthia variegaticeps; assembly: GCA_035583185.1. Classification (NCBI taxonomy): domain Eukaryota; kingdom Metazoa; phylum Chordata; class Aves; order Passeriformes; family Furnariidae; genus Anabacerthia; species Anabacerthia variegaticeps. The sequence continues at coordinate 20,063,896 of JAWWEW010000017.1, read as the reverse complement.
GACTCACATGATCACTGCACAATTCAGGTTCCTGTCCTGGAAACGTGACATCAGCTCCTTGGCTTTCAGCCATAAACATCTAAACTCGTAACTTTATAAAATAAAGCCAGTGAAACACGCTGTGCACCCTCAGTGTGTGGGTAACAATGTAGTCTGTGAGAGAAGGGAAGCAAACTGCAAGTTTGTTTCGCTTTTTGAAAAGTGCAAAGTTTATCCTAGCTGACACTCACATGGTTCCATGGGAAATGGAGTTTGTACGGGGTGCAAGAGACCTGCGGGGCTTGAACAGGAAGGAAAGGTTGGGGTTTTGCATAGCTCAAAGTTGGGAGGACTGGGGAGGAATGAGACTGCAAGTGCACAAAAATTGGTGCAGAAATGGGAATGAGCCACTTGAGCAATTCACTGTCAGTGTTGTCTGTATTTCAGAGTAGCCTTGTTGATTTTTAGTGATGGTTTGCAAGGGGTATATCCGGAGAAGTTTATTCTGTGTTACATCTTCCTACTGCTGCTTCAACTCCTTTGTAAATTTTAGGTCTTTATTGTGATTGCAAAATCCTTTTTCCAAAGTGTTTTGTTTCTTTTTAAATTTTTTTTTCCTGTTCTTTGTTGCAGTTATAGCTCCTTTTCAGTTCATGTGCTTTTAATGTTGTTTTTGTAGGTAGTGTTTCCTGTCTCTTAGTCCTCTTTTGGATGCAGACCTGTAGAGAGGTTCTAGAAGTACATCTTTTATTGCTAGAGTTCATTTCTCTAAATTTTTAAGTTTTTAAAGTTTTTTTTTTAAAGTTTTGCAGCTAAAAGACTGTCTCTTACTAGAATTAGGCATTGCTCTGTTGTTTAGGAATGTAGCCTATTACTGTCTTTAATAATACCCCAATTCCTACTTTCTGGAGTCTGTCCTTGGGAACTTTGCCCAGTGTTAATGTCCTCTCTGAGATACAGAACTTCTACTAATTCCTACTAAGTTGTTAGGTGCTTTTGCCTCATAAATGTCTATTTTAGTTTCATTCCTGAAACTTCCAGTGGTTCCTCTACAGAGGTTGGGAGACAAACTTCAGTTTTGCAGGTGAAGTTCCTAGCAGCCTGGTTTATATTCATGCATATTTGGAGTGTGGGGCCATGTAGGGTTCACCTGCTGCAGCTCCTGCATTTTCTGGCACGGCTTTTTGGCTGCCCCATCTCATGTCCCTGTGCCAGCCACATGTGTCACTAACAGAGCTGATTTCCTAATTCCTATGTTATGAGTGTCCTTGGAGCAGGCTGCAGGCACTTAGCCATGACTGTTGCTAGAGGCCATCAGTGCTGCCACCAGTGTCACCCAGCAGAGCAAGCAAAAGATGTACACTTCTCTTGGGGGTTTTCCAGCTTTTCATACATTGTTTTTAGCATATAAGCAGTAAATCCCTATTTAATAAATGCTGGGCATGTGTGCTGTTTGGGTGAGCTGTCCACAGAAATGCTGAAAGACCAACACATTCAGTTTGCAGGGGTGGTGTGTGAAGAGCAGGTCACCTGCTTCATTGATCTATACTACACATCTAGGTTAATCTGAACAACTTTTAGACATTTGGAAGTCAGAGGCCAGTTTGCTCTACAGTAAATGCTGGGCACGGAGAGCGAAGTTAGAACCTCCGAATGGTTTTAATTCACAGATGTTTATTTTGGTATAAACTGAATCACCACCAGAGTTTCCACCAGAGAGTTAAGTGCAGATGTTTCTGCTGTAGAGGAAATGTAGGTGCCTAGTTGTGATTTGTATCTAAACCTAGGTAAAATAAACTTCCCAGTTCTACCTGTTGCTGCCAGGTCATTATCTATTGTCATGCCGCAGAAGCTACTCAATGGCCCAAGTTTGTAGGATGTTTGTCTGTGGCTGTTTTCTTTGGATAGCCTGATTTTTTTTTCCAGACCTTGGTTTTCACCAGGAACTTTCTGTGGCACAAGCACTGGGTGCTCTTCCCTCTCAATGCATTATTTTCAATGGTTTGATTGGTCTGTGCATCTGATTTCTTGTGCTTTCTTCCCTTGCTGCCAGCTGGTTAGGTTTATTCTTCCTATTCTTCCTATTTTATCTAGGCTTCAAAGTAGACATCCTGTCCAAGTGCAGGGATTATGTCAGTGAAATAAAGGGCTGTTCTCACACATGTGCAGCTGGACAAGTAACTTCATCAAAATAACTACCTGTCTTCTTCATTGACTCAGTGCAGGTTCTTAGTTTCCAGCACCATATGTGACTGGATGAATTACCCTCTGGATTTACTGCAGATTCTTTATTATAACAAAAATAAAGTCAGTTTGGTTTTGTTTATTGGAAAAAAATTATTTAATGTGTGTTAGTGTATTAAAATTCAGACTCATATAGGAATCTTACTTGTCATCTAGGATTTTTACCCAAGATGTATAATGTGACTTTTATTTTAGTTATTGCCTTAATGTTCAGAAATGTCATCTACAAAGTGACCTCCTGGTGTGCATGTTGTGTATATTCCCACAAATAGAAAATGTGGGATTATTGGTTTAGAAATAATACCTCATTAGTGCTGTTAATATCCAGTCTGCTCAAGCAACATCCATTGCTCTTATTCTTTTTGGCTAAAAATCAATTATTTCTCAGTTTATTCTAGAATAGTTTGACAGAATGATAGAGCTCCTCTGGTGGTGCAGTGCTTATTTAGAGAAAAGATGATAATGTAGTCAGAAATAAGTGTGTTTAAAATGCATGTGGCTCCCTTTGGAAATCTGAAGACTTCAGGATCTTCCAGGAGCATGGTGCTCTTTACCCTGTGACACTGCTATAAATCACTGGAGAAGTGGGTTTTTTGCCACAAAAGCATGGATTTATTCTTCAAATGGTGACTAAAATTTCATAACTTTTATTGCAAATGATGTATGAAACATAATCAAAAATACAGTGTCTGATCTATATTGGCAATAAGTATTTTGCTACTGGCAATTGGTTTCCAATGAGCTTAGGGTATTTAATCATAGCAAGGAACCTCCAGCATAAAAGATGAAATGCAGAGCACTTTTACAAGAATCCTCATTGTTTTAATCAAAAGGACAAATGACAATCCAGAGTCTGCAAAAACTGATCTTTGTATTTATATTTTTGCACTGTGGTTAGCTTCAGGGCAGTGCTTGGGATTTGCTCTCTCTGTGTGAAGTTTAGCATGTTGGAGGCTTTATGAGGTTGAAGTCCAGATCCAGATTTTAGCCCCTCATACGTTTTGGAGCTTTTTTTTATTTTAAGTTATAGATAAGTGCATGTTTGGCATGAGAGGAGATGGGGATGGAATGTATGTTTAAAAAAGCAGCGCTTGGCTGTGCAGTCTTCAGTGTTGTGTTAATGTTTGTGCCTTGGTCATATTAATGAATATATTTGGTTTTCCATGTGTTCCATATTACATTGAGTGTAACTTGAGTCTTCAGTTAGGCTTTATGTAGGGTAAATGAAGTCTTGAACGATAATATTCCTGTTCCCATCCCAAATGTATTCCCTACTCTAGTTATTAGTCTTGGAGGAATAATGTTTTTCACATGTTCACCTGAATATTAGAGAGGAAGGTCTGAGTTTAGAATATTTTGGTTTGGTTTGATGGCAATTCTTTGGCTTTTTTCCTGTCTTCCCCCCCCCCCCCCCCGCCTCTAATTTTTGCTTTAGAAGTTAAATTTTGTGTGTGGATGGTGAATTGGTCAAAGTTATTACTTTAAGACCATTAAATTATGGTGGTAGATTAAGTGCTCAAGTGTCAAATGTTTTAAAGGAAAAAAAAGAACCTGATGTTTGTAAAGATTTCTATTAGTGTGTTTTCAGCCCTTGCTGCTTGATTGTCATCCAGTCACTGCATACAATTTTGTCTCTATACATAACTAAATAAAAAAGTGGGTTCTGTAGCTAGAGTTTGGTTAAAACCTATAATAAAACACAGACACATAATCACCCTAAAAAAACCAAGTAAATATTTATTTGCAATTCTTGATTTCCTTGTGTCTTAGTCTTGCTCATCCAGTCTTCATTCTTTAAGGTCCTCGGTTAAGTTGATCAACTGAACTTGAAAGTAATGTGTTAAAATGTTTTGCTTGATTTTGTTCAGTATTTTCATGTGGATGTTTTAGTTTAAATGCAGCATGTTATAGATAAGCTGAAGTCTAGCAAGTTTATGCCTTTTTTAACACCTTGTGTATCCTCCTTAGTTAATAACAATGACCTAAATTAGCCTGTTTTGTTTGACAGGAGTCTTTCACAGTCTGTATAGCTGCTGAATTTCTGTAAGGCGCTGGATGCCCCGAGGAACAGTTTTCCACTCAAATGCTGGGTATCAAACTGCTGTCTCTGTGCTTTCTTTCAAGGCCTCGGTGCTCCGAAGGTTTCAGAGTACATTAGTCATAGCAGAGCACAACAATGAGTCCCTCACGCCCATTACACTCAATACCATCACGGCAGCAAAGCAACTGGGAGGTGAAGTTTCTTGTTTGGTAGCTGGTACCAGCTGTGACAAGGTAGGAAATGCTATTTTCATATGAGTAAAGTAAAGAATATAGTGAAACAATACTTGGCAGTGCCTTGGTCAGCCTACAAAATAACTTGTGAAGAGAAACCATGGCAGGAATTGCTAATCTGCACTTGAACTACTTCTTTTCTAAAGGGAAAATGCGGGTATAGATCTCATTTCACAAGGGACAGCATCAGTAACAGTTGCTACAAACTGGAGCAAGCAAATCTTTATAGAACTAAAGGACAATTAGCTTTTAAACCAAGATTTCTCTGTAAAGCTTGAAAGACAAATACTGCAGTGCTAAGAATTTGGGAAGAAGCTTGCACTTGTTCAAATGGAAACCAGAAGAAATGAAACAGCACAATGACAAATTGGGCTCCTGAACAACTTGCTTTTACTAGTCAAATACTAGTTGCATAGAAAGTGTGTTTGCAACCTAAAATTCTGAAGTTAGTGCTTCTTGACTGTATTACATATCTCACATGTGAAAAAAAATTCCTTGTGTGCTGGCTTTGTATTGTCAGTGTATTTTTTTCTTTTTTGTGCAAAATCTAGAGACAGTGTGGTTAGTACATTAGTGGCACATTTATTCCAGCACGATTAACTCTTGTGTGAGCAGTACAAAAACCTACGCCAAGTATTTAACGTACTGTTATGAACTGTTATTTTGAAAGCAATATGTAGTATCTCATGAAGAAGGCATACTTAGGGCAACTAATTCACTAAATTAGAAACCTCAGTGGCTATTCAGGTGTCTGAGGTGGAGACAAAGCAAATATTTGTCTCAATTGAGAATATGGAAAAAAAAGTTGCCTGATATATCTGTCTTTAATTTTTCTTATTCCTTGGCACTTGCATAGTAGAAAAATGGTGAATGTTTTGTTTGGTTGGGTTTTTTATGCTAAGTATATGATGTCTGTTTGGCAACATGTGTCATGCTGAGAAAAAGTATTTTACAAAAAAATGAAGGTTTGGGTTTTTGGGGGTTCTTTGAGCCAGTTACTCAAACGGATGTTCTGCTGCAGCTATTAGAGAGTTCTTTATTTATGTCCTTTTGTTAATTTTGGAGGGTAAACTGATACTCATCAAACTCAGTAAAACTGTACTGGTTCTGGGACGATGCATGTGGTCTCCAGACCTTGCTGTCAGTCCTATTCTCTCTGATCTGGAATAACCCTTTTATCATTTAAACTTCACTTGTGCAAATTTAAAGGGAAAAAAAAGCATAGATATAAACTGAAAAGATACATTACATTAGTGGGCAAAAAGTCAGATGCAAACAAAGGGTTGCTCCTAAAATTTGGACAAAGATCATAACGTTGCTGTATGTTGGTATTTGCTTGTGTAGTAGATAGTGAGTGATTTGAAAGAAAGTAGGATTGGTTCCTTGCTGATTCCATTGGCATACTGAGCAGTAATCCTCACGTGTGACTGTTACCGGCTGTTGTAATACACGAGGAGATCAGTGTGTGATCCTGAGTGCAGGAGACAAGCTTTCCTGGGTTTGATTTACTTTGTAGTTTTCTTATTCAAAAGTTCATTTGCATTATCCCATAAAGCACTACGCTATGAGTCAGAAGAGCTGCGTTTGATCCCATCAGGTTCGTTCTGAGTTTGAAATTCACATACTTTTGGTTCTGGTTTTAACTACTGTATAAACTGAGAGCTCTTTGCAGCGGGGACTCTCTTGTTATTTGTTTGCAGTGCCTGTTGTAACACAAACTAACAATGATTGCCTTGTAATCATAGGTAGCACAAGAAGTCAGCAAAGTGCAGGGTGTTGCAAAAGTTCTCGTGGCTCAGCAAGATGCGTACAAAGGATTTCTGGCAGGTGAGAATTGTTTTTATCTATTAATAGAAGAAATTGTATGTATATTTGTGTTTGAAAAGAAGATAGCTGTAAATTCTGAGCAATATATTTTTATTCTCAGAGGAGCTGACTCCCTTGATTGTGGAAACTCATAAAAAATGTAATTACACCCACATTTGTGCGGGAGCGTCTGCCTTTGGGAAGGTAAGTAGATCAAAGTGCATCAAAAAGTTCTCGTAGAGAAGAGACAGACACTGCTGTCTGTAAGAGTGTGACTCAAAGGCCTGAGGGAGGTCAGGCATGGACATTTTAGAGTTTGCAAACATTACAGCAGTTTGCTTAAGAGGTCATTAGTTAGAAACACTGATGCATGGTTGAGTTTTATTACGGGCTGATGTGGACAAAGGAACAGCGTAGAAGAAATATTCCGTGGTAACGAGGTAGGACTGTGTACATGAGGCAAAAGAGATTGTGATCTGAGAGCATGCAAATTGTAAGGAAAAGCACAGCAAATCAAGATCTAAATTGTGTTATTTGCATATTGAAAGTGTGCAGACCTCTTGGAAGCAAATTTTCTTTGGAGGGGGAGTTGCATCTGTGATATAAGTCGTGTATGTTGAAATGTCTGTAAACATATGTAAATAACAGATCTAAGTCTCAGCCAAGATGTTTTTTAATGAAAATACAATTTTCCAAGACTTGTTTTCTTAAGAAATGTGTTTTTAAGTACATGGAGAACCTCAGTACTAACAATCTGGGCAACATTACAGTGCAGCAAATTAGAGAAAAAGGCTACTTGAGAAATCCTGCCGATGGAGGGTGAATAATGACATCGGCCTCCCATCTCACTGCTTTCACTTCCAATCAATATCAATCTGTATACTTGTATTTTTGCTAAGAGAAATCTTTATATACTCTAAGTCTTAGGGGTTTTAATTTTTTTTTTTTTAAATTTTTGAGCTGCAGTAAAAGTAGTAAAAGTTATTAGCTTTTGCTTTAAGGCTTACACTGCCATTTTGGAGCGCTTCATGTGAGTAAAGATTTCAGAACTGGGCCCTTTATGTTGTACCAGATTAGGGGGCAGACAAAAAGCAAGCAACCATCTTGTTATTGATTTCATCATTTCTGCTGCTCTTTTTATCCTTTTCCCCACTCCTAAAGGTGGTAAGTAATTTTAGGTAAATTTTGAAGCAAGAGAATATATAAAATAATATTTTAAAAATAATAGTTTGGCTTTTGGGGGAAGAGTTCAGATCTTTTCTCCCCGATTGTGTCTGGCAGCTACCTTCTAAAAATGCTTTTTTTATTTTTCTTGAAGTGCTAAGAGCTCAGCAATCCATAATTGTCAATTTTCTGGGTAAATGGCATCTATATTCAGTTTTAAACTATTTGAAGCAAATAAGCCTCCTAATTTAAGATATTGAATTAAGGGTTTACTTACAGTAAGTCTCATAAAATGTCTAATGTTATTACAGTAATGGGATTTTATTTGGCTGCTAAAGCTACATGAGTAGCCCTACAAAAATCTGAGTTTTATGTGTCTTTTTCCTTAGAGACAGCATTATATGAAGTTAAAATTGGACCAGCAGGTGTTCTTTAACTGACCATGTGTATTTTACTTAGCATTTGCTAAATTTTCATCTCTGACTTCTAGAATCTTCTTCCCAGAGTGGCTGGCAAACTTGGTGTTGCTCCTGTTTCTGACATTATTGAAATTAAGTCCCCAGACACTTTTGTGAGAACTATCTATGCAGGTGGGTAATCACAGCAGCTTTGTGATCTTTGTGCAATAAAGGACCCAGTGCTGCTAACTTTTCTACATGATTTTCCTGTTAGAACCTTGGAAGGTGGTAGGAATTTTCACTGTACAGTCTGAATTGCTGTGGTTCATTAAAAAATGAAGCCTGGGGATGGACATGATGTGTGAGAAAGTGAGTAAACCCAACAACTTTGGTACTGCCATGTCAAACCCAGGTCTGTCACCTTAATGAATAGAATTTGGTTGTGTCCTTTATAGGTACTGTGTTTCTTTGATGCCCTTCTGATCAGATTTTGCAAAGTGTAAGACAAAGTTAATTGTCCAGCTGTGTTTAATAGGACTAGCATTAGTTTTGATTTAAGATACCACAGGGTTATTTTTTCTAATTATGAAGACCAAATCATTTACAATATTTAATTAACTTAATTTGTAATTCTTTTTTTCAGTCTTGTTTCTCTAATGCTTGGCTGACACTGTTTTATTTTACATATGAGCTCATTAGCTTGTGTTTTACTGAACAAGATTGTACCACTTGTACCAGCGTGGTATTACGTTTTGAGTTCTGTTACCAGAGTGTGGTTTCATGTTGCACTTTTAAGTTGCTTCCCAGTAATTCACAGTTTCAAGATGACTTCGTTTATGAATAGTTTGTTTAGAAAAATGTTGCAGCATTTTTTTCTTTTAGTGTCCCCTGCAGCCTCCAGTGTGAAGTATTGTATTATATTTTAGAGAGAAACACAATCCCACAGATACTTGGGGGAGGCCTCATTGTCTTCAGTTCTGATGAATTCATGCAACAGGATAAAAGATCTACTTTGAATTATAGACATTCTTTATGTTTAACAATGGCATTTTCAAAATTGGGTTTTTGTCCTTTCTGAAATTCAAGACCTCATTCCTAAGAGATGATTTGAATGCTTTCTATCCTTTATAAATAGAGGATTTGTCATCATACTTCAGAAATGTGGAGCTAAAAAGTAAATTAAAGTATTTGTAATCTCTGTTTATTAAGTGCCAAGTTCTAGTCACCTAAAACTGCAATTTTGGGAAGTACCTTTGTGAATGTTGCCTCTCCTAGTACAACAGCTAATGTGGTTTTGATATGAATTTTTTTTTTTTTTGAAGCACAGTATGTCTAATAGTCTTCTTTAAATTTTCAATGTGACTTTTTTTAGGAAATATTCTTTGCACTGTGCAGTGTGATGAAGCAGTTAAAGTGTTCACTGTACGGGGAACTTCATTTGATGCTGCACCAGCAAGTGGTGGGAGTGCCAGTGTAGAAAAGTGTGAGTATTTGTTCTGCTGTTCTCTTGGTTTAGGGAATAGTTTTGCTCACTGCATGGTGATGTTTTGTAGAAGCACTTGTCAAAGCAAACTAGTTGTGATAATGTTAGCTTTATACTTTTAATACAGGTACTTGCAGTGGTTGGTGATGTCTGGTAAGGGAAGATGTGGATTATCTGCTCAGTTACTCCCTTTTCTCTGACCAGAAAGGGAGATTTTCTGTGCTGAAATCTGTGCTTGTTTCACTCGCTGCTTAAACTTCGCCACCCTAATCTTGAAACGTCAAGTAAAGACAAGTTACAGCTGTTTGAATAACCAGATTGGTTTTCAAAACAAGACTGAGCAAAAATAAAAGTGGCTGGCTCCCCACAGTTTTGGTTTAATCATATTGCAATTGAGATAGGTCATTACATCACCAAGTTAAGTTAGTAGCGTGTAAATTGATTTGAGAACACCCAGTTGTTGTTTTAGATCCATTTTAGCTGTATCAGTTTAAATTACTATTTAAGGAAGCCAGTGTAGCTTTGATAATAGAGAGACCCAGTCACAGAATGACAAAGTAGCTGAGGCTGGAAGGGACCTCTAGAGATCATCTGGTCCAGCCCCCAGGAGAAGGTGCCCGGGACTGTGTCTAGTCAGGCTTTGAGTAACTCCACATGTGGAGGCTTCGCAGCCGCTCTGGGAAACCTGTTGCACTGTTTGATCACCTCTGCTGTTTCTCACTGTGAGTCTTTCTGCTGGTGATGCAATGCCTGCCTGTGAGCCCATCCTCTCCTTCCCAATGTCTGTGGATGTTAGGAAAGAAATGTTACTTAAGGTTAGTAGATTGCACTGTCAGAGCATTATCTCACTGACTTGTTTGGCTGTCTTAGTGAGAAGCACACTTCTTGTGCTGGGTTTGTGTCAGTGTGTAACATTTGTACAACAGACCTTCATGTTAGTGTAGCTTCTACTGCAGGTCACACAAGTAATGACCGAGGCTTGTTCCTCAGAGCCACAGAGCAACTGCTGAGAGTAGTTGAAAGCTTGTGGTAGAGTCGGGTACAGAATGAACTTGGCATTAAGTCTAGGCTCAGCTTTAAAAGGTTGAAAAGCCATGCTTTGTCCCTTTTCTTGTGGGTGTTTTTGTTCATCTGATGAACGCAGTGACCCCTCCACCACCCGTGGGTCTCTCTGAGTGGATTGAGCAGAAGGTGACGAAGAGCGATCGCCCGGAGCTCACCAGTGCAAAGGTGGTGGTATCGGGCGGTGAGTAGATACTGTCAAAACCGTCTGGTGTTGCATTTAAGCACCTCTTGCTTCAGTAATATCTGTAGCAGAGCACTGTAATAGGATACATTTAAAAAAAAGGGCATTATAATGTGATTCTGGAATATGGCATAGGGGCCGCTGGGAAGGCACTCAATGTGTTTGTTTTGTGAAGAGGTAGAACATGAGTTTAACATATGCTGGTAGGCTTTGTAAGAACACTGTCATATTTGGTGAGCACCTTTAAATTGTTAGCAATATGAAGTGCTTTTAGACTGAAATCTATCACATTTAAAATTACTGCTAATTATTACAGGCAGGTTAAATGTTATTATGTAGTGATTTTAATGATTTTAAACCCCGTTATGTTTGTGTTCTGCTCCTTGGGCATGAAGTGATGGACTGTGATTTTTACTGTATGCCTATGGCTAAAGTGACTCCTTAATTATACCACCACAGAGTTTTGTACCTAAAGCCAGCAGAGGGAGCACAAATTAGTAAAAAAATGCTGTTTCCCTGATTTTGGAGAATGCTGTCGATGGTGCTGCGTGCAGGAAGGATGCAAGACTGGTGTTGGTTTATACACATGAAATATTCATCACAAAGACAAAAGCTAAATCTCCAAATATTAAATACGGGCTAGTAATGTATCCAAAAATACCCTGTGTAATGGTATCTTTGAGTCTTTGCAAACACAAACGCTCATGGAAATTTTACATAGGCAATAAAAAAGTCTGAAAGAATATTATGTTCTTCTCTCTTGATCCTTTTTTTGTGTTCTTAACTTTTAAGGAAGAGGCTTGAAGAGTGGTGAAAATTTTAAGTTGTTATATGACCTTGCAGATCAACTGCATGCTGCAGGTAAACTTGTATTCCTCTGTTTCTATTTAACCCTGTTTATTTAAAAATGTCACGTTAAAAACAGTGTTCATCTTAAGTCTTTTATTTTCATGTCTCTATGAAACAAACTCTTAAAATCCTCCTAGTTTAGTATTAGATAAAGGGTTGTCAACTGTATTTAAATGCCTGGGTATGTAGCAAAAAACCCCTATAATAGTCCCTGTCCTTCTCAGATCTCTAGAAAGTGTGCATACAGAAAGTGAAGCTGTCTTAGCTCACTTTGAAGAGCTGATACTTTCTTCATGCATCCTTTTTATACCACTCCTTTCCAGAATCCCATCGGTGTAGTTCGAGTGGCTCTGTCCTTTTGCTGTGCCTTTGTATTTATTGATAGGGGAAAACCCAACCCTATACAGGGTTTCAGCAAAGTATTTTATGTAAAGGTTGGGGGAGAAGGAGTAACTGCTGTAATGTTTTAGCTCCATTAATTTTAGCTTTCACAAGTGTATAAATTTGTAGTTTTAAATGACTGGCTTTGTTTTTAAATTGGTGTCTTCATTAATTAAATGTCCATATGGCATTTTTGAGTTTACTTTGATATTTTCCTTTACCATGCCTGACTTTTGACATTCACAACAATACAAGAAGGCACATATGTTCTATTCAGACTTGAAGGAACATTTTGGGAAGGCATTTATGGGAAAATCCTCTTGACAAAGCAACAAGAAAAACTAATGGAAATGTGCCAGACTGAAATCCTTGGTTTTAAATATATGGCCCTTTGGTGCTGGGAGTAAGGATTTCCTGTTGCTTATGAAGTGCATTAGCACTTAGTATTTGGAAGTTTTTAGCTGGTGGTATAGAGAAGGATTACCATAAGAGCTTTTAAAAGGGAAGTTTCTAAATACGTGCCCTTAGAGTGTGGGACTCTTCAGTAAAATCCATGTGCTTTTACGGTGATAGAAATTTGGCTCGGTAATATTTTCAAAGAAAACATTGGAAATATTTTCTTTCAACTAGTTGGAGCTTCCCGTGCAGCTGTTGATGCTGGCTTCGTTCCTAATGACTTGCAAGTTGGACAGACGGGCAAAATAGTAGCACCAGTAAGTATGGAAATGTCTTTCCTGACAGGGCTGGGATGTTTGCTAGCATGCATTTTCCTGCAGAGCATGCACTTAGAGATGAGCTGAGTCTTAATGCTGAGCCTAACATGAAACTCTTGGTGTGGCTGCTGCAACACTGTCACTTGACTGTGCAGTTACAAAATGACACAAGCAAGCTGTGATGGAAATCTCTCCTCTGGGTCAGTGGGATGTGTTCTGCCGCAGCTTTGTCAGGGTTTTTTGGCATGATGGACTTTTTCATAGTTGCCTGTGCTGACCATTTCCTAGCTTTCTAGCAGCCAGCATTGATATGCTAAAAGATGTCCTTGCCAACAGAAATTTGAAGTTATATCAAGCCATGGCTTGACCTCTGGCCATTGTGTGTTCTGGGTGATAATTTTTTAAAAATTTCTAGTACCCATAACTGGATTATTGCAGTCCAGTCTAAACAAAATGTTTGTAAGATAAGGAAGAGCAAGAAGTTTAGGAGATAAATTATCTGCAGGTTGGGTTCTGTAGAGTGGAATACAAGAAGGACATACTCTAATGAATGGCTTGATATTGGGTAATAACTTGCTGCACAACTTTTTCTGCCATTTCTGCATCGTGATATCACAGGGAACTGATTTCTGTGTCTTTTTGTATCTGTGTGGGGCTTTCTGTCATGTAGAGGCCTGACACTACTTTCATTGTTGTTTAGGACCTGAGGAGATGTGAGGAGAGCAGTGGGCAGATAAAGCACAGTGTTTGCAAAGAAGGTACAACTGTAGCTCAGTGTGGGGCAGAGTGTGCACAAGCACACTCTGAGGTGTGATGATCGTGGCCATGAGAAGGGAGTGGTGACCAAGGACACAGGTGTGGCAATCTGTCAGGGGTACTCTGGGCTACACAGGGGAGTAAAGGCTTAGCCTCTTGGTAAGCAGTTCTTTGTGTATGGCAACAGAAGGCACCAAGGAGCAACTTCTTACTTGTGGCCAGAAAGAAAGAATGAGCTGGAAGTTAACAGAGAAACTTGTCATATGTCAACTGTTGCATTTACTGAATTGTAATAATTTAAGTAATACTAAAAAGCTGTCCAAAGCCTTGTTAGGATATGAGAAGTTTTGCCTTTTTATCATTAAGAGCTGCAAATTCAAGAAATTCAAACCATGAGCATTATTTTTCTAGTAATTCATCCATCAGGATAGAGCAATACTTGGATATCAAAGACAGGAACTTGTGGTTCCTGGAGTCTCTTGTCAGTTCTGCCTGCTGGGTTTTCTTGAACAGGACGCTTTGTGCTCCTGATTTCTTCTGTCTTGAATTGTGGATAAGGATGTTTGCTGCTTTTTTCAAAGTCCTCACCAGAGGCCATCTGAGGATAACCTTGTGGGGCTAAGTGGAGCTATTTCTAGGCGTGCTAATGTAAATAATCTGTAAATCTATATGATAACCAACTGCTACAAAAAATAGCTTCTGAGAAGTAGACCTATTGATAAGACTAAGGTCTGCCTGTTTGCAGAGTGTGTCCTTCTTACAATATTGATAGCAGTGACATTAAACTCTGCTGTGCAAGGGAATTGTGAGGCTCTGCAGATTATAAATGCAACCCCAACTCTGCTTACCAGGCTGTAAGATAAGTGTCATTTAACTCTGCATTTTGAAAGGGCATGAGATGAGGCTGACCATCCTTAGTTCTCCACTGCCCAAATATCCATTAATGAGGTGGAAAATCCTAATTTGAAGACAGCTCAGCTCTGGTTTGTGTGTCTCAAGGCTCAACAATGAACATTCTTTCCAGAGTCAAGGGCATATAAACAATTATGTTGAAACAAAAAAGGCTAGTTTTTGATGAAGATGCAATGCTGTATTTTGCCACAGATGGCCCATAGAGACGTGAAAGTCAAGAACACAGAGCCACACCACAGGACCACATCAGTGTCACCATTGTCGTGTTCTAGAGGATTGTTAGAACAGCCATCAGTCAGTGGGGACCGAGGAGTGAATGTTTAACTACTGTGTCCATCAGTGATCCCAACTGTGTGGTGCTACATGTGTTTGTCAGCAGGCTGATGCATTTTTCTCTCATCTCCCATCTTAAGAAATATTTATTAAACAGTGAGTTGCACAGAGTACGGAAAATTTTATGTTCCCTTCTTTCAAATTGTTCAGATATTTCATCTGGATCTTCAAATACATTCAAGGACAGCATACAATGGATTAAAAGTATAGAAAATATTACATGTTAATTGCAATGAAAGTGCAAGTTGAATTGATATTAAGCCAGCAAAGTTGCTGACTAGAATTAATTTTGCAATGTGCTGGGTAGGTATCTTAAATATGAGGTTGCACATTTTAAATTTAACATTCCTCATTCTACCTCACTGCCTTTTTTTGTACTTTAGCTAGAAAATTATTCTGTGCAGCAGAAGATGGAGTTGACTTGAAGGAGTAGAACTGAGCTTTTTTTTTTTTGATCAGTTCAGGATGTCACTGACTATTTTAACAGTGCTCAGAAGATGCTGCTTTTTTCTGTATGAGATGTGCTTGGTACCAGTAGTTAAGGGAGAGCATGTGACGTTCTATCTGGAGAATTGCAAAGCAGGTTTATCCTTTGGTCAGTTATTTTGGCTGAGACCTGAGTTTTGTGTTGAGTTTTGGGCTGCAGCTGACACAGTGCCCTGCTGGGTGTGTGGGTTTTAAGCAGGGGAAGAGTCTGGGATATGGAAAAGTGTTGTAGTTTGAGACCCGCCTGCTCTCCTGTGCAGCTGTTCCTTTCTGATGGGAAAGTATCTCAGTGCCTGCTCTTACCCTTCTATTAATAGTCTCTTGCCCAGTCTCAGTGGAGGATTGGAATGCATTGTTTTTAAAGGACTCTGGAATTCTGGAATTGGGTCATTTTGGAGACTTCAGGGGGAGAAGGGTTCTTTACAAGCTCAGGAAGAGGGGAGGTGCTTCTACTGCTTTTTCTGTGACTGCTGGGGAGTGTTTCTGTGCTCATCCCTGGGTAGGAAGATAATAATCAGGTCTGCTTAATTCTTCCCCTCTGCCTTTGACTGTAGATTTGGGGAAGGAAGGGTAATTGAGGTCTTTGGTCCTTCAGTAATCCTGTGACTGCCTTCAGTTTTTAGGATGCTGCCCAGACAGTGTGTCAGAGAACACGAGAACCTCACAGCAGCTTTCCCTAAATCCTGATGTATTAATAAAAGAACACACTGCCCCTCATGGAACAATTGTAGTTAATCTTATTTAAGTGATGGAAGAATTCAGTTCATTAAAGAGTACAGATTTCACCTTCTTTCCATTTGACACTTGGTTCTATGCCTGCTCTTCCAAAGATGGCTAAGCTTCAAGGTTTTGTTCCCATTGGTATTTATGCATATTGTTGGGGTTTGACTGGATCTTTGGTGATTTGGCTCTTGTACAATTTTATTCCAGTTGTTAAAATACTCAGTGTATTATTTTTGCTTCTGTTTGTAGCTTTTTTTCACCTGTTGATTTCAGGTGATTGCAGCTTCTATTTGAACATTCTGTCTTATGGAAGAGAAGGCTGATTTGTATTATTTGATGAGGTGAAAGGAAAGAAATTTTTAGGCATAAATGGGTATATTAAAATATAAAATATTATCTTCCTAATGAAAAAAAGCAGTTTAGTATATTCAATGTCTTTAATCAGTGACAGCCATTTCTGCATGTTTTTTAAAATTTGAAGTAATTTATTTTCACTATTTCTTACATGCAGGTGTTCTGCAGAAAAATGTGATTCTATTCTCAGATTAAACACTGCATGTAGTTTCTGTTTAAGAAAAAAGCCCTTGTAACAATATTCAAATTAGCTGATTTTGGATAAAAATATCAGTCCCATGAGTGTCAATTAGTTAAGTATATCCAGTTAGAAAACACAAAATTCCCTCCACAAATCAAGCCTTCCAGCACCACCCCAGAGCAACTGAAACCTCTATGTAAGAAATTTCAAATAGTCAGGGATGTTATTGTCACATCAAAATCTTCCTAGTTCTTTCTCTCGTGTTCACAAGAAAAGAAACAAGAATAAAAGGGGGGAGAAGAAAGAAAGTAAAAAATTTTTTTCAGTTATTTAAAACTTTTGTAAATGGAACATGAATGCTTCATTTATTGGTTCAGTATTAGCTTTCCTTCCCCAGTTATTGTGTAATGAGTGCCTTTTCTAACATGCAAAGCAGTGTGTAATCCTTCTCAGAAACTTGTGTAATTTGTGATACTTCAGCAAAAAAGTTCTGATCCAGGTGAGAAATGCTGCGCTGTCCACAATGCCATGAGGCACCTCTCTCTGGACACCTGAACTGTTCCTGTGGTTTCCCAGGTTTTCCCTTGTCCTGTTCTAATTAATTCTGTTATCCCTTCAGCTTTGGAAGGAAGATGGGGTTGTACGGGGATTATCTCGCTCTCAACTTCTTGCCTTCAATGAACAGCCAAACCCTCCATGGCACTGAGAGTTGGGGGTTTTTTTGGCAAGTGTGTGTGATTTTAGGCTGTTTGTTTTGTTATCCTCTGACCTTGTGGAGGAACTGCTGCTGCCTGAAAGGCGTTTTTCTACTTTAATCTCTTCAGAGTTTAAATGTTCACTCTTTTAAAATTTATTTTATTTTCCTCTGTTGAATCTGTGTTCGGTCAGGGTCTAGATGTATAACTGCTTTAGTTTTCTTTATAGGGTTTCCTAGCTGACAGAACACCTCTTTTTTAATTTTTTTTTATTTTTGATTTGTTTGTTTTAAGGTGTTCAGTTGCTGCTGTCTCATTACTCTCAACATTGGGCACAGCGCTCTAACTGATGACAAGAAACTGAGATGGAAAACTCAGGAAGGCATAAGTTAGGAAATATGTGATGTAGCAATAATTGACACTGGATTAAATGATTGTGCTAGAAATGTGATATGATTGCACAGAAGGCAGGTGTGTGTGCTGAGAAACCTCGGGTGGGGAAGGCAGATGGGAATTGCGTGTAGTTCTGATATGATTGTCAGGAGGAACCTGCTTGGCTTCACTGCTTAAGCTTGAGTTTCATACTAGAGGGTCTCTCTGGTTGTTATGCATTGCAGGAGCTTCAAAAGGGAGGCAGATTGACACCTGTCAGGAATGGACAAAAACAATGAGGGAAAAGGAGACATGTTAGAGGTGCAGCAGCTTCAGGTGAGATGCTGAAGAATGAGATGCTGGTTCAGCTGAAAGACACCAAAGCTGTGGAGGAACAGTGGAATTCTTGTTGCTCCGTCTCGAGTACAAGAGGATGGGATGCCTTCTGAGCTTCTCTGTGTCCCCAGTATTTTACCAGGCATCTCTTTCCCTGCAGTGAGTGGCTTTTTAGCACTTAGTAGTCATCCTCTTGCTTTGAGAGGAGCACAGTGTCACATAATGTACTAATTCCTGTATTTTGTATGTGGTGGCAAAGCAATCGAACACTTCACCCAGCCTGGGTTTGTTTCATTCTAAAATTCATGGGTGACCCCGGGTTTCTTTGTGTAGTAAGTGGATGTTAACTATTTGTGTTACTTCCTATTGCTTTCTTAGGGATCATTTGCTTGCTCAGGTTAGCTTATCTGTTGTTCCCCTTTACTCTTGTGAGGAAGCCTGGGGAAAGTGAAGCAAGGCATATTTTATTCCAGTATTTTTGTTCTTTTTTGTTCTCTGGCTCTTACCTAAAATTACTAACAGCAGAACGAACTAATTAATTCCCTTGTCTTCCTGAGAAGTGTCCCTCTCCTTGCCATGACTGTACTCACTTTAAAAATTTTCTGCTCCTTGCTTATCAATAAGATCCTAATTACTTCCTAATTCGTTGCACATACAAGGGACTATTGAGACACCAAAGTTTCTCCCTCCAGTACCACAATAATTTCTCCTGCTCTCAGCTCGCTGCTCTGTAGGAATGTGTTATTTGGACCTGAGGTCTGTGGGTGCACTTTGCACTGGATAAATGGCTGAGGCTGTTAGGTAGCCACCAGATGGGAATAGCATTGGGAAAACTGACCTTGCCTGGGAAATTGGTTTTGGAATATCTCCTCTGATAATTCACTATTGTTGAAAAGTAGCTTTACAGTGGCAAACTTCAGAGAGCTGTTTGTATGCAGCTGGGACTGAATTTACGGACTGTGTTTCTCTGACTTGCTAAAAAGCTGAGGATTGACAACCCCTTTCATCCTGCATTATCCAGTGTAGCTTTTAACTCCAAGAAAACTATGTTCACAAATTGATGCTCTGCTCCTTTGGGGTTGGTGCAGAAACATTAAATTGTACTAAAATATTCATATGTGAGTGCATTTAGCTGAAAGCAATTGATGTGCTTTTCCCTGGAGAGTGGAAAAAAAAATGCTGTATGGCCCTGCACTCCAGCAGACACCCTAACCACGCTTAGCAGTAATTACACAGCTTGGCTGATCAAAGGCTCTTAAAGTGAAAAAGAAACTACAGTTGGGCTATAGTTCAGTAATGTGCTTCTTGAATGGAACATGCTCAACTGCATCAAAGCAGCACATACTGCAGAATTGCTTGATATGCAGTGTAATATGGATGAACCAGTGTCAAGGCAGAAAATACTTTCTGGGGTTAACAGCTTGTAATTGGAAGGAAGCTCTTGTACAAAGCAATTTTGATCACAAAGATTTCTTTCTAATTTCATTGTCCTTTCACTCTTGCAAAGAAAATAAAATATCTGAGCTGCCTTTGAAAAGAGTACGTGTGCCAGAGGGGTTTATTAAACTGGCCTGTTTAAAAGCATGCCATTGGGAGGATGATAAATTGATGTGTGCTGAAGGTTTTCAGCATAATTCAGAAATTGTCATAAAAATCAATGGGAGCTGAGGACATGCTTGCAGAGCAGCTACCTCAGCTCGTGGTGCACCTGTGGCTGCACTGAGGTCTGTCACAGCAGCATTCAGAGCCACTGGAAGGTACAATAAAAGCTGTGCTTGTAGTTCTCTGGAGCAAATGTCCCTTAACTGCCCCAAGGCAGCCTAAGGCATATTTAAATATTCTCAGAAGTATACGTGAAGTAGTATCATATGCCACAAATTATTCTATAAATAATTGGAAGGGTCTGTGTGCACGGGAAAGTAACTGCATTGGGATATTGGTAATTACAGTCATGCACATACAGCTCTCTTGTGCATTTATCCAAACAGTGTGTAACTGGCTGTGTGGATTCTGGAGCCAGGAGTGCAGATTGCTGCACGGGAAGTCTCATGGATGTGCAGTAGCTGCCAGTGTGTAAGTTGGGTTTGAAGCAGGAATAGTTTAGGGAATGGCTAGGGAGGATTTTTTTCATTTTAAT
Source organism: Anabacerthia variegaticeps (assembly GCA_035583185.1). Lineage (NCBI taxonomy): Eukaryota > Metazoa > Chordata > Aves > Passeriformes > Furnariidae > Anabacerthia > Anabacerthia variegaticeps. The sequence continues at coordinate 20,044,074 of JAWWEW010000017.1, read as the reverse complement.
GACTAGCATGCAATGACTGTAAGACACACCATAGTCATTTTTCTTGAGAAACTGTAAGGCTAAATGAATGCTTTAACCAGCAAAAGAGAAACTGGGTTCTTGATTTGGAATCTTGCCTTTGAGTAGGATAAATTTGGGACTTGGAGTTGTGTTTCTTTTTAGGGTGGTTGTGATGCAAGTCTGTGCTTATGAGCTTGGAGGTCTCTGTCAGGGTCCTGGCTGCCATTGGAGTCTTGTGGGATATTGTGTGGCCAAGTTAAAGCACTTCTTGTCTATGTGCCAGTTTGGTGGCAGAACCACCTTGGGCTGCTGCTGTTGACAAGTCTCATGGGTCTGTTGATGCCCCCATCTCCACATCTTCCCACTACTGATGGACCAAGCCCTTCCTGCAGCAGCACAGCTGAAGTGTTGGTACCTCCTGATGGTGCCTCCTTCCCCTCTGCTCCTAGGCTGTTTAGTCCATTCAGGTTCCTGGGCTGTGTGTTCCCTCCACTGTGCTCTTCCTTCCCATCAGCTCCTTCTCTGGTGTCCCTTCCCCTGTGCTCATGTCTGCCAGATACTTCATGAAAGAACTGTGGCGTGACTGTGACGCAAGTACAGTTATTATTTCCTGTGGAAAGTGAAGTTACTGTGAGGCAAGACAATCGTCTAATCTGATGCCATGCCCTTTATACCACCAAAACTTTCCCTTTCCTTGGCTTCAGTTGCTTTTGGAAGTTCACTGGTGTCAGACAGTGCAGTGAAGCCCGTTGGTGTGGAATCTCTGTGCTGTTTTGGTACCATTCTCACATGGCACAGGTCTGGCAGCAGCCCTTCAGTGAAAACCTGCCTGTGCACAGCACCAGGGGGCTGAGAAACACCACTCCAGGTCCTGGATTTAGATGTGAGTGCCTGCAGTTGTGGGCTGTGCATCAGCCACCTGAGAGCAGTGATTAGAGCAGCTTGCAGGGTTCCAAAAGGCTGGAGCTTGAAGGTGGTGTGAAGGCATCTTTGGCCCCTGAGAGGTGTGATCCAGACCGTGAGGTGCCCTCTGTGAGGGCAGGGGTGTCACACTGTGCAGCTGGAAGGGACACTGCCCTGTGCCACCCTTCTGCTTTGTTTCCCTCCCTCACTTGCTCACCGTGCTCGGGGCTACAGTCCTGACTCAGACTTTGAACACCAACACAGGAGGAATGATGGGACTCAGCAAAAGGCATGACAGAACTTAGTGATTTCGGGGAAACATCAAAGCAAGGGTATTGCTCAAAATCACTTAGAGATTTGAATTTCTCAGTCCTTTGACATCTCTGGATGACTCTCTCAATTTGCTTTTTGGGGAACAGTGAACAGACCTGAGTCTTTATCACTCAGACCTTGTGGGTCCTTTGTGTCCCTCCGCCTGAACTGTAGACTAGATTAGAGCCAGCATTTAAGCAGTCAAGTCTCTTTACAGTATGAACTGTTGATAAGAACCATTCTGTCCCGTGTGTTATCTGTATGAGAAGATTGCTGAGGTGATCCCCCATCAGTGGTAGAGCCAGCTGAAGGGACCAGTTGTCTGACCCAGGGAGCCAAAAGCACATAACCTCGAAGGGCATGGCTTAGATGCATAATAAATGATTTTTAGACAGGCCTGGTGATTTACAAATGTCCTCTTAATGAAACATCCTCGTCTTTCCTAGATGTTTTAATAGAATATATTCATAGGCATCTGGCTCCTGGTTAGCTGGATTCTTTCCAGAGACTGAACTTCACAACGTTAAGCAGACTGATAAGAGTATCTAGTAGTCTGGATGACTGGCACTTAATGAATTGCTCTAAAAAAAAATCACATTACAGTAATGTGTCTTTAAAAAGAGCTTGTATTAAAGACAGTATGATGTTAGAATAATTTCTCCTGCAGCATCTGTTCTTTTATTTGGTATAATTAAAATATTGCATTCTTACCATGAGTTCTTATGTGGACATATTATGTTACATTGCAGCTGTGGTTAAAATGGATTGACCTCCAGTATTAATCCACTCTGTAAAAACCTACAGAGGCTGAGGAGTTTGAGTGTGTTCAACAGCTGTGTGGTTTTGTGGAAATACATGGACTAAATTCTGTTCCAATTTCAAATAAGGCCTTTTTGATAGGAAGTACTTTATTCCTGCTCTGTTTCCCCCCACCTTCAGTTTTTACAAGAGAGAGCTTTTGTGTGAAATATAGAAAAACTTCATAAATTCTATTTACCTATTCCTATTAAAAACCCCCCAGTATTAATGGGTGAAATCTGTAGCTGTAGAAACATCTTTGTTTAATTGCTGTAATGACTCTCAGGCCTGTATGGCACAACAGACTGCATGGTCTGTATTTGAACACCTTTGCTTGGCACCCTCTTCTGTAGGTCTGTGTCTGTGCCACAGCTGAGCTTGGCTCTGCCACGGAAAGCCACTTAACTGCAGTGCACAGCAGGAAGATGCTTTGACCCTCTTACCCTTCCTGGCCCCCAAAATAATGTCCTGAGTTAGATTTGTATGTTCTTAAATATGGACTAGCCTTGGTATTTTTAAAAGAGAAATTGTTAATAGTGGAGGCTGTCTTTTCTAACTGTGTAAAGCACCACCTTTTAATTGGTTTAGACAGATAAGCTCTTAACTAATGTTGTGTGTTAGTTTTCTTTTATTGAACTTGTTGGTGAAAAGTACTTTCTTTGGTTTTCTTTTCAGAGCCTGTAACTAAAGCCTTGGTTTGCTTTTCAGGCAACTGTGTTACCCATTTGTAGCTTGTCTTGCTTAAAGTTTGTGCTGGGAATCTCCAGGATCACGGATAACACGGACTGCCCTGTCCTCTAGCTGAGCAATGGCAGAGGTTTTTCAAGCAGACTGTTTAAATTTTGTTTTCCCTCATCTGTCTTTGCCAGATGCTCCTTTGGGATTCTCCTTTGTAGTTTGATTGCATCCCCAGGTGGAAAAGGGGACAAATCATCCTTAGTATTGAAAACTACTGTAATGTTGGAACTGCTGCTCGTAATTGATTTGGTGTAAGGTTTGTGAGAACTTACTCAAACTGTGTCGTGGGTACCAAAAATGCCTCTTTTGTTTTCTTCTAGGAACTTTATATTGCTGTGGGAATATCTGGAGCAATCCAACACTTGGCTGGAATGAAAGACAGCAAGGTAAATAAAGGTGGTTGTGCTAGAAAGGATTTTTGAGGAAGGGAGTGAGTTGACTTCCTTGCTTTTGCATCAGTCTTTTAGATGGTTTTCCAGCTTTTTTTTAGTGTTAAAGTTGCCAATTTCTCTGCTGCTTTAAAACACACTTTGACAAAAAAAAGATACTGTAGCAAAACATGTCACATAGTAGAAAAACCTTTTGCACTACATCCCAAAGTGGTAAGCAGAAGCAGCTCATTGACTTTTTGCTTAAATAAGACCCCACCCAACCCAAACCACATATGCCTGAATTCTATACAATAGTTCCATTTGCCTTTATTCCAGAATATGACATATTAATTCATGCATAACAATGTGCAATTTGAATTATGAACTTACTATTCCATAAAGTAAAAGATGTCTCTGACATTCCTGCATTTAGCCATTCAAATGGAAACCTATTATAAAATGGCAGTAAAACTTTAAAAGGTTTAACTCATTAGTTGCCAAGGCAAATAATCCAAAATTGGAATTGTCAGTTTGGTCCACAGTGCAATGTTGGGAAAGAGGAGCAGAGTTACCTGCTGATTGGTACTATCCAATGCCAGACACCAAAAACTGCAGGTTGTCCTGCTTTCCCCACAGGAGTTTTAAAAAGAGGATTTGTATTTTTTTTTCTTATTTCCAGGGTATGAAGTTAACCAAGCCAGAACTTTGAATAGCATATAAAACTGAGGAAAAGGGGTGCAAAACTTTGCAGGTAGTTTCTTGTGTTCAGCCAGTGACAGACCAGTGAATTTGTGACTGATAGCTGTCCTCACAAACCAGCCTGTGTGGTAGGATGATCTCTGCTTTCTTACATTTGTTTCCCCATGTATTATTATTTTGCTTGGTGAGCAAGGAGATGGGCAGGTGGGATGAGGAGCAGCCACTGGCTCGGAACTGGTTATTTAAAGCTGCTTAAGACTTGATCTGAGCCTGTTTGTGTTTATCTCCTGTCTTCCCTCAGTTAAGACTGCCAGCAACACTGGGAACCTCTTACTTAAGTGCCAGAATTTCCCTTGCTATAAAAATACTGAGCAGTAATATTGTCCTGAACTGTAACAGCAAAACCAACTTTTTTGGCTTTTCCAATGCTATATTTGATATTTTGAGATGTTTTCTTATAGGAAATAAGGACAGATTAAATTTGTCAATACGAGATGCATACTTAACACTTCCATTTCTCCCATACAGTTTTTCTGGTGTCAACAAATGTGTGTGTTGTAAAATTCAGAGTTAGGAATTTGTGTTTGAAATGCATTCTGCCTTCCTTTTAGCTGAAGCATATAGGTGGGGTGGCTATGGAAAAGATCCAGCTTTCCCAAACAAAGAATTATGCAGCTGTGGGAGCTCTGGAGAGTCCCCCTTCCTCCCTCAGCACTCTGAATTATCTGGCATTGTGAGCTTGTACACTTCAGGATATGTTTTTTAAAGCAGTCAGATGCTTTCTACCAAGTGAAATGTATAATTTATTTGTTCTTTAGAGCAAGGTAGAAAATGCAGCTTTTGAGGAGACCTGGAGAATCATTGTTGCTTTCTTTCCTTATTTCTAATTCCCTCATGAGACAATCACCGTGTGTTTTCTTTCTGAGAGATTTAACTCACAAAGTTCTGCTGTGAGCAAGATGATGCTCTTGCTGCTTAAAGTCTGAGTTAGCAACAGGGTAGGGAACCCAATCTTACTGAAAAGGAGGCAGAGGGAGGCCTGGGCTGCCAAACTAAAGCTTCAGACAGGTCTGCAAGCAATGGGTGTTGTGCCAAGGACAGAGCTGGCAGCCCCTGCAGTGGCCTCGGCATCAGCCCCTGTGGATGGTTCTGCAAGGCATGGCAGGGCCTCAGAGGGGCAGGGCAGGTCTGTGCTGGCAGTGTCCTCAGGGAGCACAGCCTGGGTTTGCTTCCTGCACCGTAGTTTGTCAGGAGAGCTTTGCATTTGCAAACAGGGGCAACTGAAATAAACACAGTAAAATACTGGGAAAACCATTAAAGGGCAGCATTGCTGCAGCCCTTGCAGGGCCTTGACTGTGAGCTGGCCAGAGGGAGGGGCAGCTCTGCTGTGGGCACAGCCTGCTTGCACCTAGGATGGGGTCCTTCACAGGGTACAATTGACCAGTGAAGAAATAACATCTCTGTGGGCCTAAAATCGCAGGGTTTGTAAACTTTTGAGTGCCCGCCCCTAGATCTGTGGTCCTGAGCCACTGGTTTTGCTGGACAAGGACTCTTCAGTGGAGACATGACGTGTGGCTCCCTGGGAGTGGCCCGTAAGTGCCTCAGCTGCCTCTTGGGTAGAGCTGTCCTGGGGGGCCTGGTGCCTCAGAGCGGTGTTCAGGTGGGCAGGCAGGGCCAGAGCGCTGTGGTTTGGGCCCTGCTTGGTGTAAGGCTCCTTCTATGAGCTGTTGGGTTTTGTTTAAGATTCTTTTCCCTTCCTTTATGAAGTGCTCCCCTTCCTGTGCAGATTTTGATGGGGGCACCCACCATGCCTGCGTTGCTGGAAACTGTCACAGACAGTTACAGGATGATTTCCTTGTATGGCAGAGTTTAAACCAACAATGGTGTTGGGATTTGTCATGTGCCATTTTCTGTGGCCTGACAAACCAAATGCTGTGTCCCATAGCAAGCACAGGGGCCTTTGGGCAGGGCTTTATTGTGCTTGTTGCAACTGCTGCCCTCTGAGTTAGTTCTGCAGTGGGACGGCTTAGAATGTGCAGACAATACTCTGTAGTAATTCTTTTTCTATGCTTTTCAACAGGAAAGGAGAGCCAAGATGTGTGTGATGAGCAGGAAAGGGAGAACTGTTTTTTTGGGTGGTGGTGGGGTCTTTGGTTTTTGAGATGGAAAGGGAAAATGTTAAATGCTCTGACCCTTATCTTCTGCTTCCGGGGTCTTGGAAAGATTAAAGCCTGTCTCCTGGATCAGACCTGGCACTGTAACCCAGCCCCAGAGGTTAACTGATTCACATGGTGCTCTATCTTTGCTTGCAGACCATTGTTGCTATTAACAAGGATCCAGAGGCTCCAATTTTCCAAGTGGCAGATTTTGGACTGGTGGCAGACTTATTTCAGGTGAGGCTAAATTTGGTGTGCAGGGTAACTTTGGGAGAGCTGACAGTAGCTTACATAATATAATTGAATGAGTGTTTAACCATGTCTGTGTGAGGGTGTTTCCTTTGGGGGATTGTTAAAGAATTGGCTTTCTAGATTTGTTATTTTCACACTCAAAATGCAGTGTAGAAGCTGTTGTGTGTTGGGGGGTGGGGGTGTCACTGCCAGCCTGCCTTGATTCTGCTTTTCTGAGTGTGAGCCATTTTGGGAAACCGCACATAGGTGCATGTGTGTGTTTTGAAGCTCCATAAAGTTTGGAAGCAGAGAGCTGGCAGGAGGAGTTCTTCCTCCAGCCTGGGCTTGCTGCCTCACTGCCTGATGCCCAGCCCCTGTCGCCGTGCCTGCAGCTCCCTGTGTGACCGCCCATGTGCGTGGCCACACGTGTGACTGGTGGGAGCACGGGCAGAGCCTCTGCCAGCACTTAATGCCATTCCTGAAGTGCTGCCCGCTGGCTCCGCGCTGAGCACGGGCCTCTTTGTAAGCCAGAGACAAAGTCACATTCTGAAGAAACACCGTGTAGACAATTTCCTTAATAAATTTTGTACGAATGCATTATTTCCACCTAATGGAAATGTAGCTCTCTTAAATAATTAAGCAGCTTTATTCAGCAGGAGAGAAGTGGGGAGTGCTGTGAGCTGGGGTGACCCACAGCCCCTGGAGTGGCGTGGTGGGTGGGGAGCGTAATTGCAGGGCTGTTACTGCCCAGGGTGAGGCTGAGGGGGTCACAGGGGAAGATGCACTACCCTGGCACTGGTGTTTGCAGGCGGTGCCAGAGATGACGGAGCTCCTGAAGAAGAAGTGAGTGCTGGTGATGGACCCTGCGCTGTGGAGTAAGGACAAATAAAGGATTGTACTGGAAAGAGGTGGGGTCACTGGTGTTGGGGTTTGGTTTTTGGTTTTTCTTTTTTTTCTTTTCTTTGGATGGTTGGTCGGATGGCACATGGAGTGGTGGGGTGGAAGAAAGGAAGACAGGGAAGGCAGGTAAGAGAAGAAAGGAAGGGAATAATGGAAAAAGAATGGAAGAGGGATACAAGGCAGGAGGCAGCATGTGTTTGTCAGTATTTATTCCTGTCTCCATGCCCGTCCCAGCCGCGCTCAGCCCCTGGGTGGGGTCGGGCCGGGGGGCCAGGCTGGGCCCAAGCTGTCCAGCAGCTCTGTCCTGCCCCCGGGCACTGTGGGGCTGTGCTGGCCCTGGACTGGTGGAAGTTCCACAGTGTTCCCAGGCATAGTCTGTCTGTCCCTGCCAGGCACTGTGGGGCCGTGTCAGCCTGAGACTCCTGGAAGGTCCCTTGTTCCCAGACAGCCACTGTAGGTCCCAGCTGGCCCCGAGCTGGTGGCAGGGCAGGTGGGTCATGGACACTGGTGAGCAGAGGCGCTGCTGGCCTCGCCCCGGTGGCCACTGCAGGACATGCCACAGGTTGCCTTCAGCACTTCCAGGGCACCTGTGGCAGCCTCGTGACCCAGCGTGGTGAGCGTGTCCCCACGGGAGTCCCCCTTCCCCCAGGCTGTCCCTATGCCTCAGGAACCCTGCCCAGCCGGGGCTCGGGGGGCCCCAGCGCCCCATACTTCTCCTCAATCGTCGGGGCCCCCTGGGGGCAGTCGATGAGTGGCTTGAGCTGGAAGACGTCGAGGCTCTCCTGGTTCCTGCGGTTGTAGACGCTGAGCCGGTGGCCCAGGTCGGGGCTGGCCCCCACCGAGCCCGCGGGGCTGGGCAGCTTCAGGTTGACAGGATCCAGCCCCTTCTGCGCCAAGCAGGCCTCTTCCGACAGGGACGAGAGCAGCTCCTGCACCACGGCGTGTGCCACCCGCTGCCGGGCGGGCGCCGGCGCCGCCTGCGCGGGCTCCTCGCAGGCCGTGCTGCAGTCCGGGGAGGAGCCCAGCGTGTGGCTGCTCTCGCTGCAGGCCTGCGTGCCCGAGCTGACGGTGGAGCGCGAGGCGCTGCCCGAGGTGATGCTGGCCGAGGTGCCCGTGCTGCCCAGGCGCAGCGGCACCTCCACCGCGAACAGCTCCGAGGAGATGTTGGGCCGGTGCACGTCGATGGCGGCCGTGGTGACCACGCAGATGGCCTCGGGGACGGCGCTGTCTGCGGGGAACAAAACACAGAGCTGAAACGTGGGTATGGGTATCTGTATATGGAGCCCCGCGTACCTATAGCTGTGTACACACACACACTGGAGAACATACACACAGTCCCACTTCACTCCATACAAGGGCCTGTCTGTCTCAAAGGGAATACAATAACAAACACACCCCTTTTCTGTAGGAAATCTATGTTTGTATATAGGGGGAACAGATGTAGAGGGATACACAGCTACAACTGTTATAGATACACCGTATTTATGTGTGTATATATGCTGTCACACACAAACGTCTCTGGGTTTATTCACATAGATAAGGGGTATGTATAAGGAACTGTATCTATAATCCATCCTACATCCATATGTACAGTCGGTCAATAGATACTATAGACCACAGTCCCTGCCTTTAAATACCTCTAATTAGCTACTGTTAAAACAGACTGCAAGCACAGCTACACTCGCTTTTATATATATGTATCTATAGAGATATATATCTATGTATACACACAACATACCAATAGACAAACACCTCCCCACTATACATAGACAGTTTTTAAATTTTGCATGCACAAATATAGATAAATAAAAGGTGTGTGTATCTCCTTATTGATACACTGGGGCTGTGTGTACAAGATACACAGCTAAACAGAATGCCAGATGCCTGCATATATATGTGAGCACACACATATATTCTATACAATACAGAGGTGTGTACGTGCAGTCTCACACATTCACCCAGTTTTATACACACATGATCTTTATAGATATGAGAAATTATGTGTGAGCCCAATACAGTATACATTATACACAGACCTCCTGTTATACACACACAATATATAGGGTCCCATTCAAATATATACAGTTACCTATCATGAAACAAAATCTGCACAGCCCCCATACAGAAATATGGGATAGAGACATAGGCAATAGATTACACATGAACACATCTGCTACCTTTATATTCATATACACATGTATAGATACAGGCCTATATATCCAGTACCATGTCTGTGAAGGGGATGGACATGGATGGCTATACCTCTGTAAGTAATACCACATACCTACCTCTCTCTCTCTATATATATATGTGTGTATATATATATGCACATTTTCTACAATGTCTATGTGTCTCCTGATCTGTCACACATATACACATGGAACACTTATCTACAGAATTATCTATAAGGAGACCCACATAATACACAGTCTATGTATTACATGGTTCCCCCCTTTAAATACATATAATTATCTATAAATAGCTATCTATAAAATTACCTATAAATAGAACACAAATGTTCTCACACACACATATACTTACTTTTATATATAATAACATGTATTTCTCACTGTGTGTGTAGCTGGGCAATGTATTTATAGGGATGGAGAATACATTGTGCCTATACACGAACACTCCCCTTTTACAGACTGTAAAAGTTATATAGACATACACATACACCCCTACCTTTTCATAGCTTTCCAAGTATATTACGGGGATGCATAGAGAGGAATGTACATCTCTATATAATACCACATGCCTCTCTCTCTACGTGTGTGCACACACACATACTGTGTATTTACACAGTCTCTCAGCCACCTTATTTTATATACACATAATCTTTATATACACGTTTAAGCATATAGATGTGGGAAGAGCTGTTGCTGTGCATATACATATAAGCCCCCTAAGTAATACATTAGACCTATACATAGATATGTACAGATACTTTATATATACATACATACACATACATGGTACATAGTTGTCATCCTCCCCCTTATCACTCTTTAAACAGAATATATACACTTTGTGTATAAATATTTACCTATGGTATCTATTTGTAAATCTGGAATGTATATAAGGGATATACATATATAACATCTGTGTATCAAATAAAATATGTATAACACATTGTATCTATATGTGACACCTCCAACCTTTCTAGAGCTTTTAAATTATATACATATACCTTTTTATAGCTAATACATCTATATATAATACAGTATATAAACGTGCACACACGTGTATTAGAGCACACAGGTGTGTGTATATATACAGATTATGTGCCTCTATATATAAATATACCTATATGGAAACAGATTGTCATCTCACCTCCTCCCCTCCCATTTTATATACGTATAACCTATACCTATACAGATGTATCCATATAGATAAGGGGAATATATGTAAATACTACATTATATCCACATATATACATACATAGTAGTACATGGTCTCCCCACAAATATTACATTACACCTATAAAAATACACTTTTATATATATAGAAGAGTCCCTCCTTTAATTACATATCATTATCCTACACACTCTTCCCTCTCTGTATAAATGCATATACTTCTCACTGTGTGTACGTACATGTGGAATAGATATGTATATACACACCCCTATTCCCCTATATATACACACACCTCTGTATAGCTGTAGGGATATACACTACATCTATACTTGAACGCACAGACACACAGAGATCTAATCATGTCATATGTTATACATATTATACATATAATATTATATGTATATATGTGTGTGTGTGTATACACACAGCCACTGATGCACTTTTTTATAGGTCCTCAAGTATATTATGGGGACAGATATTTATAGAGAGAAATTTACAAATAATGCTGTCAATCTGTAGATACATGCACATATATATTCTGTATAATACATAGGTATATAAAGGCAGTCTCTCTCTCCCCCTCCCTTTTTATACACATAGTTTTTATCTCTAGATTTCTCCATGTGGAATATATGTGTACATATATGACCTCCACATAGAATATATTATATCCCCCCACTATAAGTATTCTTATTATGTGCATGTGTCTGTCTAATCTATCTATCTACATATATACATACATATATACACACATGCATACATAAATACACATTGTACCTAGAGATGAACACATACAGATTCAAAGCTATTTATCACCATCCGTGTAATGGGGGATAATATCAAGGAATATATACAGTGCCTAGGATACGCCTGCATATATGTGTACACACTATATATATATATATATATATATATATATATATAACTGTACACATCTTGCTCACCCACACCTCCCCTCCCCCTTTTAAATACACATAATTGTCCTACACAGATATGGGGGGCGTTTGTATGGAGAGTCCCCTATATAATACAACACACAGACATAGGCACATATGGATGTTTGATAAATATAACACATATTACTCCCCTTTAACTAGAATACATGTGCCCATACCTCCACATTACACTTAACACCTATTATACATAAAAAATTATATGTACACACATCTTTAATGTCTCTCCATGTATATTATGGGGATGTACATCTATAAATAATACCATATACCTGTATATATATGTACCCATGTACATATATAATATATATATATATAGTCTAACATATTTTATATATCTGTATATACATAAACTCTTTATACACACATTTATCCATATGCATGAATATACCTGCCCCATCCTTCGTACATAATGCATATATATATATATATATGTGAGCTTACATATTTATATGTCTGTATCTCTGTCTATACATGTGGAATGTATATATAGGGATATAAGTGAGCACACACATATATAATATTATGTATAGATGTACAGACACTATCCCTCACACCTTTGCCTCCTTAAGCACACCTACCCCTGGATTCACACATCTTTATCTGCACAGTCCTGTATAGCCTGGGGATGTATCTAGTGGGAGATACACAAATAAAGGCAGTGCTTTACACCTCTCATGTGTGCATGTCCATTTTTTAAGCAGAGTGGCTTTATTTATTTATTTATTATTTATTTATTTATTCATTTATGGGTGGGTGGCTCCACAGGCTTTCTCTCTCACCCACTCACATACACAGATCTTATATACCCCTACACAGAGCTTTACGTAGACACATCCAGATTTACAGAGGGAATGTCTCTATGACTATGCTTGCCCTTCATAATATGTCTACATGTGTACACACATTTTATATAATACAATTGTCTGTATATACACTTACGTATTATATACTATATATGTATGTGGAGTCTCTCACCTACCCTGTATTTACCTCTCTATGTATCTTTACATGTATTTACACATATATCAAATACCTGTGTAGCTACACAGATCTTGATCTGTCTGCATACACACACATAAACAGCTTTAATTATATACAGATATAGAGCTATACCTATATACAAAATACCATGTACCTATATATTCATATAAACACAAACACATAGTCCACATATACATAATAAATATTACAAAGATATATTTATCTTTGTGTATATTTATCTTTTATTTATTTGTGTATATTTATCTTTTTATATTTATCTGTGTGTCTCACACACACTTTTCTAAGTATCTCTATGTTTTAGAGTAAAATATATGCACACATATACCTACACAGAGATATATCCATATATGTAACATGTTATTCATATTAAAAAATACATTTCTATAGTCGCACATTTTTTGTTATATAAAGAAACCTACAATGTGTATATGCAGTTTCTTTCACGTATATCTATATGTAAATATGTATTTATTTATCGCCCTATAAATGGAATAGACATATATACACATCCCCCATTTTATGTATCTCTATATAGACTTATACAAGTATACACACATAGCTGTATCTGTCCATGTATGTATGTGCATACAGATCTATGATACATTACAGCTACGTGTGCATACATGTTCATACATTATAATACATATAAAATTCATATGTATAGACACATGCACAAACACCTTAATAGATCTCTAAATATATAGAAATGTATGTAAACATACTCACATAATCTCTAAATAGATGCAGAGCAGCTCTCTTCAGCAGGCATATACGTGTCCCCATATGTATTAATGTTGGGATATATATAGGCATGTACACATGTCATACCATATACATACATCACAGAGACCCATAGTGGTTGGGGTTGGAAGAGACCTTAAGGCTCATCCCGTCCCACTCCCTGCCATGGGCAGGGACACCTTCCACCAGCCCAGGGTGCCCCAATCCCCATCCAGCCTGGCCTTGGACACTTCCAAGGATCCAGGGGCAGCCACAGCTTCTCTGCCCAACCCGTGCCAGGGCTGCACCACCCTCACCCTCAGCCTGGCTCCAGAGCAGAGGGGCTCCAGCCCTCGGAGCAGCTCTGGGGCCGTCTCTGGACTCGCTGCAGCAGCTCCATGTCCTTGTGCTGCTGCCCCAGAGCTGGGGGCAGCTCTGCAGGTGGGGTCTCACCTGAGTGCAGCAGGTGCATGGCCGGGTCATACCGACCTTCTCGTCCGCAGCACCACCAGGTCCTTGTCCCTGTCCTGTTCTCAGGCTGCTCTCCATCCCTTCAGCCCCCAGCCTGTGTCGGTGCTGGGCATTGCCCAGACCAGGGGCAGGACCCTGCCCGTGGCCCTGATGGACTCCAGGAGGTTTGGCCGAGCCCACCTCTGGGCAGGTCCTGCTGGATGCCATCCCCATGCCCAGCCACACACTGGCACTTGTGTCTGTGCTCAGTGACATGCACACCTGCACCTGTTCCCATGGGTGTGATGTGTAAGGGGAATAGAAGTATGTAACACATCATACACAGGTGCATATTTGGAGTTCTGTAATTATATACACATAGATCCAGACCATCTCTCCTCAAACATCCCCACTCCTTTACACAGGTCTCTATATATCTTACATATTTCATATATGCATTTTAATAAAGTATCTATGTACACAAAGCCTCTCACACATCTTCATCTCTACCTAAAGGTATCTGTGTATATCTTTATCTATACAAAAAGTCACACATACCTTTTTAAGTATATAAATCTGCTGACATATACACAAATGTGGGACTGTGTATGTTTGGAGACACATACAGGATCCATCATACACATCCTTATATATGTATGTACATCTAGGTTTGTGTGCATGTTTGTGGCATATACATAATACATTATAGATTTATATGCATACACATTTTATATATAATTTGTATATACACAGACACATCCCAATATAGAAAAATACATATATATATATCTATATTTCACTGTGTAGGCATACTACATATATGGACAAATATATGGGATAAATGTGCAATACATTATACTAATTTTTATTTATATATATATATACACACACACACGAATATATACGTATCTTGTATATATTCCATGTACATGTATATGCAGGCACACACACACATCTTTTTTTTTCCTATAACCCTGTGTATATATGAGGATGTATATATGGAGATACACATATTTAACACACTATACTTAAACACACAAACATTTCTAATATATATACACACAAACACAAAATTGTATACACACAAGGGGGGTGTGCACACCCACCCCTGCTCCCCTGCATGTCAAAGCTGCCTGCTCAGCCTGTCCTGGCCCCAGTTCTGGCCCTGCTGGGCTGGGCTGGGCTGTGGGGCCACACAACCCCCACAGGCAGGAGCCCCCCGTGCCCGTGGAACTCCTGCCAGGGGCCATCCATTTGAAGGCTGCCCTGGGGTCACACACCGTGCCTGAGGTTTCTTACCATTCAGTTTAACCTTCCTGAAAGGCTCCCAGCGTGGTGCTGGGCTAAGCTGGCTCCCCACTGCTTTTCTTGTCATTTATTTAGTCTGTGCTGTTCATTCTCGGGTCCATTTGAACTGCCCTGGGGGCTGGACAGCGTGGCTAGGGGCAATTAACCTCTCCCAGATCTCCAAACTATTCTGAGTGCCTTCAGCAGGAGCAAACTTGGGGCCCTTCAACCTTGAGAGAATTCCTGTTGCTACACACTCCCATGGAGCACACCAAGAGGCTCTGGTGGGTCTCCTTTCCAGGACAGATCCACACCACTGCTCAGTGTCACCAGGCTGACAGCACTCACTGCCACACAAACACACACTTCACGCTCCTGTTCTCAAGCAAAACTTACCACTGCTGGGCTCGTTGTAGTATCGACTGATGTAATTATTCATGTCATCCTCTGAAAGGACAAAGAGGCAGCCATTAGAAGACAGTCTATGCCAATAAATAGTGGAATTCCACCCCATGGAAGGCTCCCCCCTGCCCTGCTGCCCAGAGCAGCACCTGCTCTGTGTATTTAGGCCACAAGACCTCAATGCACTAAACCCTCATCCACCCCACAGCTACAGCCAACACAGGGACTGGACTATCATTTATCACAGTTCTTTATGGCACCAGCCTGGGAATGAGGCATTCTGGGTTCCAGAGAAATGTGCTCTGTGATCTTTCCCGACACTGGCACAGGGCTGAGCAGTTGTAAAGACAGTGGCCTTTCCCTGGTCAGCAGGACCCTCCCCTCCTGCCCAGGGCACCAGCACAGACAACTTACACCTCTGAATTACCTCCTTCCCCATGGTGACACCCCAGAAAGGGAGGCACCATGTACCATTTTAATGTGCAATTCCTTACTTCTAAGATAACGTCTTCTTTTTTTTTTTTTAATTTTGAATGAATGGAGAGTTATTTTGATGCATATAACATATACATATAGAGTATAATGTTAACACTACATTCTAATCTACTACAAAGAGTTTTACCAGTCAAGGGTGTAGTACCACACTTGTAGTGCACATATAGGATCTACAGCTGAACTTCAGTAACAGCAAGTTAAAAACACCGTGACCACAGAAGGGAAAGAAGCAACCCTACTGCACATACAGGTTTTAGATGCTGCAGATGACAGTGGCATTCTGTGTTATCTTACAGAAAAGCAGAACATTTTACTGCTGTGAAAAAAGAAAATAACAAACTCCTCTTGTTGCAGTTCTGAGCAGAAGGCAAACATTGCTGCTGAGAAAACAGTATCTGCAGTCCAGGACAATGTCAAGCTTACCAGCAACCTGACCTGCCCAACTTGTGGTGTATCTGTGCTCTAAAAGCATTCTCTCCTTTTAAGTGCTCTTTTTGATACCATGTTTCAGAAACCCATGCTCATCCCTTTGAGCCAGATTTCCTTCGTCCCCCTGGGTCTCTGTGGCTGCAGTCCTGCCTCCTCACAGCACATTGCGGTTTGCAGGTGAAAGAAACAGATGTTTTCTGGGGAACACTTTCCTCACACAACAAGACCCAAACCACCAAGCACTCTGTACCTGAAATAGCTGCACTCATAAGAAGGCAATCTAAACTGACACTGAAAGGCAACGTGGTTGTTTTCCTGGTTTCATTGGATCTTAAAAGCTTTTTCAGCCCTTGTTGATCTTTAAATGCCTGCAGTCAGAGGTGTGCTTTGTGCTAATGTCTGAGTTTAAAGAAGAGGCCTCAGAGTAGCTCAAGGCAATGCCGCTGAATTAGGAGTACATTGCAAGGCTTTCCAGCTATCTGCTACTAAAATACACTTCATTTCAATCATGCATAATTGATACTCTCAGTGCCACCAAACCTTCCAGCCGTACAGACACAGGTTCTGGTTCAGGCATGGAACCTTCACGAGTCAGAAAAGACTGTATTTCTGGCAGGGCACTTTGAGCATATTTAACTTGGGGTCCAATTCTCAGCAGACAAACAAGGAAAACGGCACTGCAGTTTGGCTGGACAAGAGCACGCCCCGTGTGCAGGGTCACCCTCCCTGGCACCTGCCAAGAGCCATGAGTGGGGCCTGGGGTGCTCCCTGCTCCCACTACAGTCTGCCCCAAATGCCAAGATGCTTTGCCCAAAGACAGAAAACAACTTGGACAGGTTACTCACCTGCTTTTCAGGCCTTAAGACAAGGCTCAAGTCCTCTTTAGGACTGCACACATTTACTGGCCATCTGTCAGCTAACAGAATGTACCAGGGCAGTATTTCCAAACATGAGTTGGGTTCAAACCAAAGAGAACCTGACTGCTCTTTATGTCAGCAATGGGCAGTCCAAGCACCTGGAAAGGAAACCCAGTAATGCACTGCCTCAGCTCCCTCTGTGTGCTGAGGAGGATCCCACTGTCCTGGCCCTGTGTGTGACCACTTGCACATGAGCCTGGGGGAGCTGCCCAGCTGCCTACTGTTGTTATGTGATGGCCTTATTAATGTCATTGCTTATCACTGCTTATCTGATTACATATAAATAAAGTATATATGTATAAATACATATATATGTGCATGTGTATGTAAAATATAAAATATATATATTTTTTAACCTTGAATAGTTTCTTATGAATAAAACCCGATACACAGTAATGGAATAACAATGGCAGAATAAATATTTCAGCAATAGATTAAGGTTCTGAATCATTACATTAAAGCAAACTGACAATTAACAAACTCATCTGAGTCATATGGGAGTCTTAGCTGCTTTGGGCATTGAGGGCTATAAACAATTCCAGTTACCTCCCATTATATTCTACATGGCTGAAAAAGAAAGGAACTCAAAATAATGCAACAAATGTACAACTGAAAGCACCTGCTTGTGCATATAAAGTGTATACACAGAGCCAAAGTACAGCAGTCCCATTACCACGGGACACTGCTGAGGTGCTCCTGGGGATTCCAAGGAGATGAAGCCCCCCCTGCTGCCCAGTGGGAGTCTCATGGGATCGGGAGTGCAGCCGGTGGCACACGGGAAGGTCACAGAACAAGCAGGGCAGACCAGCTTTCACAAGAGGGGCAGATCACTTGTATTATTTAAATTCTACATAGTGTTTTCTGCTGTCAGTCTATTTTAGTTTCAGCTCCAGAAAGGGAGTTGTCTTAAGACACAGTTAATTCTTCATAGTTACCCTGTTTGCTTAAAGTCTTTTTTAAATTTCTACTACCTTAGAATTTTCAGGACCCAGAAAATTTAATTTTTCTCCTTTCCTAAAAATAAATCCACCTCTCCCAGTACACAGAAATGTTTCCTGCACTTCCTTTCCCGAAGACAAACTTTGTATTCTTAGCTGTAAGGATGCTGAAATGGTATTTACAGTAAATTAAAGAACTGGGAGTAAGTAGAAAGGAAAAGCGTTTCCCTCTTAATTCCCCTGAAAATGGCAATCTTAGGAAAACGTCTATGGACGGTGACTGGGATCCTCTTGTTAGATCTACCAGGAGGAATCACAGACACATTTCTGTTGGAAAAGGCCTTTAAGACTGAGTCCAATGGTAAACCTAACCCTGCCAAGCCCATCACTAAGCCACATCTCTCAGTGCCACACCTACCCATAATGAATGACCCCCAGGAAACCCGCATGACAGGAAATTTGGTGACAAATTTGGTGATGAAGATTGAAAAGTTGTGAGCTGAGAAGGGAGAATGGGGAGAGTGAGGCAGCTCTTCTCCATGTGAAAACCCATCCCAAGCTGTGGCAAACAAGGATGGTTGTGCAATCCTCCCTGGAAAGTGGGAGCAATGGGTAACGCTGGGATACACAGCAGAACTGAGATGGAATTCAGCTGAGAGGTTTGGCTGAGCAGGGGTGGAAGGAGCAGAAACAGGCTGTTCTCTGTGGTCCATGAGCTGTGTGGGGTGCCAGCTGTAAGAGGGGAGGCAGCAGAGTAACCTGGGACCAGAGAGGGCAGTGGGGTCGGCCCCAACACCATCAGGACTTTCACTAGACAGAAGGAAATGTCTGGTTGGGAAAGTTGCTCAGACTCTGGCTTATCTCACATAAACCCAGCCTCCCCTGACACTGTAACCAAGGCTGGTAAGTGCAGTGCAGTCAAGTGAGGTCCCATCTCAGCCTGCTGCCCAAATCTCTGTTATTGAAAAAACGTGTGGTTCTCGGTCAGGATCTGTCTGACAGTCACTGGATTTTGTCTGATGAAGGTTTCCAAGCTATCTGCCTGTTCTTTTCCTGCAGGACTCAAAACACACATTGCAATGGTTCAGGGAGCAATAAACTGTTTAGAGTACAGTACCATATAATCTCATCTGACCCAAGAGACAACACTGCAATCTCTCTCTCTCGGCCCTATAAAAACCTAATAAATTTGGTGAAACACATAAATGACATTCCACCCAAGGCACATCTCTCTCAGTTCTATAATGCCTCAAAAGTGATCTTTAATTATTTCATCAATGCCTTTAGTGAATGATCTGCAACTCCCCTGCATACAATAAATACCATTTACACATCTTTTAGATTAGAGGCCTTAAAAATGGGGATTTATTTTGAAATATTATTAGAGTGTTTTATTTCATATTTTTATTGCCATTGACTGTACTGCCAAGCTGAATTTTCTGCACTGGAAGTTTGTTTTTGCTGCTGTGTAGCCTCCCCACGAGGAAGTGAGTCCTCAGAGTAACATCTTGCCCCAGCTTCCCTCCAGAAAGCAATCTTTACAAGGAGGGTTCTAAAGAAGCAGATCTTTCATCCGTTTGTGCCAACAGGAACCAGGAGTAGCCAGCTGGCCCTTTCCAGAAGATTTCCCCTGCTTCTGGTTTGAAGGCAGGTTGCCACATTAGTGCAAGCTGCAGTACTCAATGACTCTTAATTCACACGGATATCCAGCCCCTGCACAGGCTGGATGGGTGCCTGAGCACATGGATAATCCATCTTGAGAGGAACTGTAAACTCAGCTTGCACAGAAAACAGAGCAACAGATTCAGCCTGGTTCTAAGTAAGAAATCAACCTGAGATGGAAATCATTGTGCAAAGGGAAATCCTGGGATATGGAACAGGTTCTGTTATCAGCAGATGCTGCTGGGGCAGAAACCCAAAATCCAAAGTGGGGGCTTTGGCCCTCACTTTAGCAGCTCATGCAGCCAGAGCACCGTGTGCTGACCTGAGCACGGCTGAGCTGCAGCACGGCTGTGTCAGCACGGCTGGTGGCTGTGGCTACAGCATGGCCTGGGGGACCTCTCTGTGCTCTTTCCAACCTTGTTCTCTATGAATATGGATCAGCAGATCCACATCTGAGCTGGCTTGTTATGCTCAGCCCGAAGCAGACTCAGAGCAACTTGGGTCTGTCTCTGAGAAACAGGCACATTTGTTGAGTCTAAAACACAAAGGTTGAGAAAGCACATGGCTACCATCAAAACAATCATCTGCTGGGTAAACATCAGCGAAAGACAGGAATAAATTAAGCAAAAGGATTGAAAAACAAATTGTTATAAACTGGCAACAAATAAATGCACTCTGAGAATTAGGAAATGAAACTTCAGAACTGCTCTGATGGCGGAGGAGGGCTGAACACATCCCTGCTGTCACATGGAGCACCATCTGCTTATGAAAGGGATCATTATGAAAGGGGCTGCATGCTTGGACAGTGGAAAACATTCCAGTTCTGTGTTCCTTTACCTGTCAGCAATGTCTTCACACCTCTTCACATTAATGATGAGAGACAACTCCAGCCTCACATGCGTGACTGTGCACTCACCACTTCTGGAAGGGAGGAGATTTTACCCCACCCATTTGGTGAATATGGAATGCAAGAGCCAAACTTCACTAACTGCACACACATTTATGTAAGTGTTGCTTAAGGTTTACTTCATTTGATTCCTGCCTGGATGGTCAGTGCACAGAGAACCACAAAGCCTGAAAGAGGCACCTAGAGAGAAGCCAAATTGGAGTGCACTTAAGATACAACCATTTCCAGGAGTAGGCTTCAAAGTAGATAAATTTCAACATTTGAAAATAGCCATAAACTATTTTTTATCTATTGTTTTGCACTAACAGGACTCTCTCAGAGCACTAACAGATGATCACTAAAGGAACTGGCTTGGAGTTTAAAAGCGTCCAACCAGCTCAGACTGCCTTGCAAGGAACAACTGACAAAATCCTTTCCAGTGCCCTGCTTTGCCTTCTCAGACAGCTTGTGAATAATCTTAAGGGAAGCCCTCTGAAGCTCCAGAATTTTTCATGCTCCCCTCCCAGTATCCTACTTTCTTCACTTACAAAACAGTGGGTACCTACAGGGAGAGCAAGCTTTACTTTTCTCTAAAGCACGATCATAAATTGCAGCAGTCCCCCAAAGCAAAAGACTTAGTGCTAACCCCATAAAAATGGAAATTTGACTCAGAACAGTTAAAATAAGCTTTCAGCGATGTGAGGTTCCGGTTCTTGCTCAAAGGAATAGAAGGGTGGCATATTAATCTTACACTATGGCAGTACTGTAGAATTTCAGAAACTGAAATGATACATGTAGGAAAATGAGGAATTTCCACTAGGGACTCTAATTCATATATTATGGGAAGATTAAAGAATAATAAATTTTGGAAGGAAGTATTAATGGCTAGATGGGGCACTGTGAACCTGGCATTCCCTGAAGCCTGGAACTTTGTATACCAAACACTAAAAATGATTTGTGCAGGACCAGAAAACATTAGCTGTTATTCTGACCATGACCAGTTACATGCTGTATGAGGTAAGAAGTCCTTTATAATTTAGAACTTCCTTTATAATTGAGACATTAATAGACAGAATAATATTTGCCATTATGACAAATGGCAACCATCTCTGGGAAGAAGAAAGGAGCACTTAGGATATTTCCCTTGCTCTTAGAGAAAGGCTGACCACAATGGTCCTGAAAATCATTAGCGATGCTGCCGTGCATTCACATGCAACAGCTCTCAGCCCAAGCTCTTCACAACCCCAGGCAGGGAAGGTAAAGTGCTCACAGTGCAGCAGATGTCAGAGCCCTGCCCTCCTCTTGGGTCTCTCCTCTTTTCTGCTGTGGGTACTGGTACCTCTGACTTTCAGGCTGAAGCCTGCGCTTTAGCCTTCACATTTGTTTGCTCTGCAGGTCAAGGTTTTTGGCAAGAGAAATAAAACCTCAATTCAGAGCAAGTAAAAGGTGAAAAAAAATCCTGCTTCTTAACCAAATGAATTAGGAAATACCATATATCCACACATTTTTTCACACAGTTATTCCTACTGTATCAGGAGGTCTCCTGGTGAAGAGCTCTGGGGAGACAGAAGGGCAGCACCCAGCTCCCTGTTCACAGCATTAGTGCAGGACTGACCAGCCCAGACACATCTTGCAGCTGTATGGCCTCAAGAAGTGGTCCTTCAAAGGAGGCATGAAATGTCTGCTGGGGAGTTATGGGACACTTTCAGAGCCCATTCATCTCAGTAGAGCTCTTGCTTCTCCCACTCTCGTCCCTGCAATTAAGGCACTTTGGATACAAAGAGTGAGAGATCTGCAGAAGGAAAAGCTGGGTGAAAACAGGCAAGCTCCCAAATCAGCCAGCACATACAGAGCTCTCCTGGTGCAGGTCACAGTGCGTGTCTCTACACAAATCCCCGGAGGTGCTGCAGGTACCACGTGGTACTGGGGTTACCTGACTTACTTTACTGAATGCTGTAGTAAATGGTTGCACGAAATCCAGTGTAAATACCAGAGTACAAGCTACAGCTGCCCCTGAGGAGCTTTAACTTATGCTCTATCCCATAAAACTTCCAGGTAGGGAAATGAATAAAAAGTCTCAATGCTTTCCTACTCCATAAGCCCTTCGTGGCGGAGTACTCTGCACTGAATGTTTCCATTGTTCCATATAGATGGGGGAAATAAGATTAGCCTGAGATGGAATATCCCATTTTCTCATGCAGTATGTTCTCTAGCCAATTTAAGCTTGCTGGTTTGGCAGAATTCAGAGCTGTCCAAAGACAGTGATTTTTTGAAGGCTGACAAAGTTAAGTTTGGCAAAAACACATACATTCCATTCCATCCCCTAGCTTCAGGTGTTATATGGAGGGCTAATGTTCTGCCAGAGCATAAAAGAACAGCACATCAGAGCCTGTTCTGCTAAACAGCTGAATCGTGGCTTTGAACTGTTGCTTTTCTTTTGACTTTTCCTAGTGACTTGGTCCCTTATTTCTCCTCTTAACTAGTCAGTGCAATAGGCAACTGCAGATATGCTTCAAAGCTCACAAGTGCCATGTGGCACACAGAATAATTAATTGCAGCCATCACTCTGGAATCTTTTAAGGAGGGAAAACACAGCTTAGAGAAAATGGATGCAAAGCAATCCCTAATGTGGTCTGACACAGAGGGTAACTTGCAAAACATAATCCTTGACCCAAAAGTCCAGAGTTAAAACACTGGTGGCTGAAGTCCCAGGCAGAGCAAGTGGTGTGGAAAGCCCTGAAGACAGCACAGCCAGTGTAACTGCAGCATGGGAGGATGGGAGGGCACAGGAACTGTCTTGATGGTCTGTGCTCTGCAGAGCCAGGACCCAGGAGGACTGCACTTGCCTCAGCAGGAGAAGATCCTACACCAGCTGGATATACTCCTCCCAAGAGAGCACACAGAGGCACCTTCAGCCAAAGCCATGCCCTTCTTCCATCCAACACACCACAGGCAGCTTTGGCTGACACGTGGTCAGCGTGGCCATGGTGTGGATGAAGAAGATACTGGCAGCATGGCAAACTGATGGTAGTGGAAGCTGCCACAGCAACTGCCAGCATATTACTGAGAGTAGAAGTTGGTGCTGGGAGAGCTTCAAGCCCCAGCTAAGGTGGGGAGGGAGAAGGATGAGGCAGGGCTGGCTCATGATGCTTTTTCCCCAGAGGTGAGGGAAGATTCCTTCTCAAGCTGTGAGATGAGGTTTCAAAGTTACAGAGAAGCAATCTCTAAACCAGCCCTGCTAGGGCAGGATTCAAAGCCTTGGTAGCCTATTACTTCTTTCTTTGCAAAATAATCCAGGCAATTACATGCAAAAGCAAAATCCTCTGTCTCAGTTGCCTGTTACCTGGATGGTGAACTAAGGCACTGAAGGCTGTTGCTGGGTGTGTGGTCTCTCACACCGAACTGGGGCCCTTGTGGGTAGCCCAGTGTGTTGGCAGAGACCACAGACTGCTGTCCCTTGTTGTAGAAACACTGGGAAGTTTTCCTGCCCAACTCCTGCCTCATTCAACATAAACCAGTTAAAATTGTTGAAAGTCACCCTAATTTAGATTCTGAAGGCAAGCACCCAATGCATCTGCAAAGACTTTGTAGGCAATATATGATACAATGCACCAGATCCATTTCCTCCAGTACCTTTAGATGATTTTCGAGAATCAGAAATTAATTCTGCCTACTCAGTATAAATATAACATAAACATAACATAACTGCACCTTACCCAATACATAAAGTAATGCATGTTTCCTTATTTGCTGAATGTCTTTTTTGAGTGGAAAGCATGAATCTCCCTCATCACATAACCTGACTAAATGCAGAAATCACTCCTCAATATTGTGCCTACTTTGTTGCAAGCGCAGGCAGCATTTTACAGGGAGACACAAATAATGAGTAACCATGTTAACCTGGATGCTGGAATGAATACCTTGAACAGAAGACTTTTCAGATGCATCTCCACAGCTCTAAAATTTCAGAAAGACTCTTACAATGTGCACAACACTCTTCATTTTCCAAATGTAACCCTCAAGGAACACATACATAAATTATAATATATCCACTGGGAAAACCTCTGAAATACTAAGAAAAAGGGGGAAATGCATTTTAGGGGGCAGTCTGCTCAACTGTCTGCTTTTAAATACAATTTCATATCAGGAATAATTAATGGCTTCACTGTGGTTAGCGCTTAGATATTATAAAGAGGAAAAAAAACAAAACAATTTCCACATGTTTTCATTACTCTGTAGAGAAAGGAAAGGATTATAATTTGAAAAATGTCTGGTGAGCTTTTTCTCTTATAGATTTCGATTAAAGTGTCTGTGCCTTGAATTCTAAGGAGTTTGACATTAAAAAAGATTATTAAAGATACCATGCCAACCTCTAATTCCAACATATTCATATACTATTCACATATTCACCTACCAAAATAATCAAGGTAAGTTGTCCAAGGAAGACACTGAGGTAGACAGTGTTGCCTCCTCTGGAATATTACATTAAATGTTAATGAAACCAGGACACATCCTGCACTCCATTGTATGGGCTGGGGGATCACAGGAGAAAGAGCTATGTCTTTTCTAGAAAAAACCTTCAGATCTAATACTTATATAACAAAGACTGGTCCAAGTAAATGTAACTGTGGATATTTCCCTGACCCACACACCTGCCTGACAGACACCCAGAGACACCAGACTGCTCCTTGCCACAGGCATATGGCACTCAGACACGAGATGCCTACACTGCACATCCCCTTCCTGGCGCCAGAGCTACCCTGGCCAGCACTGGCAGTTTTAAGCAGCCTGGTGAGAGCACAGCCTCTAGGACAAGGCAAGCCCCACAGCTTGGGTCCTCTCCAAACCACAGAAATGCAAGTGGCCAAAGACTAAAACTGTTTTTCAATGTTCTTCTCAATTTCCCTGCTTTTCCCTCTGAGTAATTATCCTTTGGCCAATTCTCATTTGGCTGCTCTTCTCTAGTGTTTGATGGATCTAATCATGAGGACACTGGGAAGGTACATCCTGGTAATTTTCTTCCTGAGTCATTTCTTTGGCTCTGTTTCGAATCTGCTCACAAATGCAACAACAGCTCCTGCCACTTTGGAGCAGATGCAGCCTCTTTGTAAGAATGGGAAACTGCAGTCTCCAGGGAAGTAATCAATTCCCTGCCAGAGTGGAGGTATTTAGTGGGTTCAGTAACAGCCTGGAAGGGATCAGCTGTGCAGTGCTCACCTCGGGGAGGTCGCAGCTCAGTGATGTTCTCGGTGGTTTCGTCATCCGAATCCTCCGTCGCCACCACCTTGTACCTCTTGCTGCTCTGCTTGTTCAGGACGTGTGGGACCTGCAGGGCAGCCTCTCTCTCTGCAGCCAGGTCCAGATCCTGCTGGGCAAGGTGGGCCCTCAGCTGCCTGATTTCAAACTAGAGGGAAAAACAACACCACATACTGATGTCATATGAGCATGGCCAGAAGTTTATAGTCTACAGTTGGGGACCTATTACTCCTTTTATCACTAAACAATTACAGTCTGGCAAAACAAACCCAATGTGGTTGAGCCAGGGTGTGAGTCCAAGCTGCTGGTGCTCTCCTAGAGCCCCTGTGAGCTGGACCGTGGCTCACACAATCTAGAGGCCAGGACTGCCTCATGCTGGTCTTTTATTTTGTACGGCTGCACCCCGAAAATAAGATTTTGGACCATTTTTAACAAATCTAACTGCCAAATAAAACGTAACCTTTATACAAAAAGACCACTCTTAACAGGCATTTAGCGATTTAGGTTCATGACAAATATCCCTGACACACTAGACTTTGTGATGAGGGTTTCATTGGAGGGGAGGTTCTCTGAGCAGCACCCAGAACGGTCCTCCCTCACTAACTGGACGAGTCCTCTTCTGTCTGGAAACCTTCTGCACTCAACAGTGTGAAGGAAACCCAGGGGAAAGTTACCACTTTCCTGGCCACTCCTCTCAAATAGGTGAGGCCTGGCAGTTAAACACTTTCTGCAACCAGCAGGGGATTTACCTCATGGCTGTGTTATAGACACCTGACAAAAAGACAGAAGTTACCAGGTAGAATCTCACTGACAGACACAGCAGGTTTCTCTTGTGTTTGACAGCCACACTCCTTCCACAATGCAAGAAGAAAACCAACTTTTCTGGAGAGGCTGCAGAGACCCTTTAGACCCTTTTACAAGCACTACAAAATCCCCTCTGCCATGCAGCACAGCTACATGGCTGCAAGGCAGAGTTTCTCTTTTCTACACCCTTTGAGATCAGCGGTACAGCAGTGACCAAGCCATGCCTAATAACGGAGAGTCTGAGAGGGAAAAGCAAATGAGGCAGGTAATAGGCCAAGGCATTCCAAATGCAGCATTGCCTCCCCTCGCTCAGAGCCCGAGATCCATGGAGAGCACGACGCTGCCCCCAGCCACACTGCAGCTGCCACGGGGCATTTACTGCACAGGTGGGATCAGCCCCTGCGTGCCTCAAAACTGGTGTGCACCAGCACGTGGGCCTAATGAACCTGCTCCTGGCCCTCACCTCTCAGGTGCTCACTCAAACCTACCCTGCTGTCAGATTTTGGGACCCACCAGCAGAGCCAGTCTACTCCACCATGGTCAGACACACTGCAGAGCACCAGCAGCTGCTCCGAGCTGTGTAGGCAACTGCAGGGGAGACATGACAGAGTTTCCAGAGATTTTGGAAAAGAAGAAGCGATTCCAGTTTGTCACATCTCAAGACCATCTGCTTTCCAGAGCATAAGGGAAGAAACTACAACTGGCAGGCCCACTGCAGGACACAAATGTAGAAAGCAAAGGGGCAGTTCAAACCTTCCAGACCACATTCAAATCACCTAATACAGGGATTTAGCAAAGCACACTGCTTTTCCTCCAGCTTTAAATCGGTGGACAGAGGTCTGGCAGCTGCAAACAGCTGGCTGCATGAAATGCTCATTGCTCTGAACCAAAGGTCTTCTGGCAGTGGCAGTCAGGAGTCAGGTGGAACCAGCAAATGTCAAAATACAGGCCTGCCTCTTGATTTCCTGCAATGAAACCTCCACTGCAGACCTCTGCTGGTGGGTTTTGTGTTTATTTATTAGCCAGGAGGAATTAGCAAACTAGTACTGCTAACTCTGTTCCCAGGCAGCCCAAAGCTCCCTGAGCCTTAAGGTGCTTGTGCCAAACCCGGAAGTGCCAGTATGGACATGGGGAATTTCAGGTTTTATCCTTGACTTGAAAAAAATAAGTGATGACAAAATTTCTTACATTCCACCTTTAAAGGGAGAAAGATACCCTTTCAGACACTCCTTTGTTTTAATGGAAAAAAGGCATTTAAACATGATAGGCAAAAAAATACATCTGGAGATTTTTTTTAAATGTTGCCCAGCTCAAACTAAAAGGCAAGGGATCATTTCTGTTTCTCTACATTTCCCGCTTCATCCTTCAAAAATATTCCTGTGTGTCAGAAAAGAAATATTGCTGCTAAAAGGCTTAATTCTGGCCTAGAGAAATTTCCTATTTTCATGGAAGACAAAAAAAATTGGGAGGTATTTTTTAACACCAGCGAGAAGAACTAGCTAAAAGTCAGCTCCAGAACTGTATTTCTGAATCACACCCCATTTAAGGAGCTTAAGCGTTTACAAAGATTGGCTGAACGTGGTAACAACCAAAAGCTTGGAGGGCATCCCTGCGTTTACAGATGTGAAAAGGAAGCCCATCAGGTGATCCTCCCTGGGAGCCTACAGCAGGACCGGGGGGGACACCGCGCTCCTGCCCCCTCGCATGTTCCAGGGATAATGCCAGCATTTCCCAAGAGCCACAGGTTATGGCCAGTCCTTAAAGCCTCCGTGCCCGGTGCCCGGGCAGGTTTTATGAGCAAGAGTGCGGCACTTTTATTGTTCATCTGTCTGCTCATCCTGCTCATCGGGAACGGCTCTGCTGCCACCTGCTGACAGCGGCGGGGACAGCCCGGGGACACACGGCACCCCTGGCACTGATGGCACCCCCTGGCACTGATGGCACCCGTGGCACCCTGACAGGGACACTGGCACCAATGGCATTCTGCCAGAGACACAGGGACACCTATGGCATCCTGACAAGGATACCAGGACACTGATGGCACCAATGGCACCCCGACGGGGACAGTGGGACACATGGCACTGATGGGACTCTGATGGGGACACTGGGACACAAGGACCAGGCACCAATGGCACTCTGAGAGGGACAGCGGGACCAGCCACTGATGTCACACTGTGACACTGGGACCGATGGCACTGATGTCACCCTGACAGGGACACCAGGACTGGGTACCAGGCATCGATGTCACACTGTGATGACACTGGGACCCATGACACTGATGTCACAAGGACACTGGGTCAGGCACTAATGTCACCCTGTCAGTGACACTGGGACTGACACTGACTGTTCCTGCTGCAAAGTGCTCCATACAATGAGTTCCAGAGAGATGCAGAACCCCGACTCTGTTACAAACACACATCTCTTGTGTGTTCAAAAAAGGCTCTGTGGGATGGTGAATTACCATTTACCACCAAGATTGATTTAATAAAATGAAAGGACATTCAATAAAACACCTAGGAAAAGTTAAACGAGAAACAGATTTTTGTTCATAAAAGGCATGGATCTACTTAAGAGATCAGTGCAATAGTAACTGTTTCTTAACAACTATCCCAAGATGCTGTAGCAGCTGGAATACAGTTTTAGCCACCAAACCCAACCCCTTACAAACAAAGGTTAAGTCGAAGGGGGTGCTCCTTATGGGTAAAATGCAATGAGAGGCTGAATGAGCAAATTAGGTTGTAGGTGCTTCTATCTACTGAACATTATATTCAACACTGACCTCAGGCAGTCCTACTGTGTAAAAGAGCTAATGAGATTGCTCTGACTGCATGTCAGGCAGTCCAGGACAGCTTAAATCAATCGTTAAAAGGTATAAAATATAACAGTCTTTTTAAGTAAAAAATTCAGGGCCAAGTTAAACACATGACACTTCTATTTGCAGTGGGAGCTGATGTAGCTATCTGAGTGTACACCTGGGCCTCTCCAACACCAAATCCTGCAGGACAACTGGACTGAGGGAACCATGGTTTGTATTTTCAAGTACACAGACCATCCTTCCCTCAGCCTGTAAGGTGGGATGCATATTGTGCATATCATGAGGGGACAGAAAAGGGGGGAAAAAAGGTATATAAACTTCTATACATGCTTTGATTTGTTTAAATTAAGATTTACTCATAGAGTAAGAACCTTGTAAGTCTTACAGAGAGCCAGTGAGCAAAAAATGCTGTTGTGTGGAAGACACTTTGTTGTGATCAAGGAGACTAAGGTCTCTCAACTCCTGATGATTACAAACAGAGCACTGCTCCACTTGAGGCTGCTACTGATTTTATTTACAAGGATACCTAAGATATTCATCATCTTTAATTACATATACTTTGGTAGCTTCTGGTGGGTATTTATCATAAGTTCCAACATACTTTGCAATGGAAAAGATAAATTTGAAAACTTCACAAAAATCACAGAATAATCTAAGCTGAAATGCACCTGTGAGGGTCATCTAGTCCAACAGCCTGCTCAGCCCATTTAACTCAGGCTGCCAAAAGCCTGCCCTCTCCAATTTTGACAATCTCCAAGGCTGTATGTACATGGCACAACCTCCCTGGCAATCTGCTCCAGTACTTGACCATTCTCATAGTGAAAATGTTTCTGGGTACCCCCTGCCATGAGGGAGCAGAGGGCAGCAATAAAGGGGTGAGACACGTGGCTAATTTGAAAATACACTTATTACCAAGACAAAGGGAGAAACAGACCATCTCACAGAAGAATGAGTAACCACACTGGGGGACATGAAGAGAAAGTTCATCAGTGGTAAATTTAAGTTACCATTTTCAAAACCTGTTATATGTCATCCATGTTATATGCACAAACTTGGCAATATTTCGTCAGGAAACAAAGCAGAAAGAATGATGGGGCACTCCTGATGGGGCACTTCCTCACTCAAACAGTGCAGCAGTGGTTATTTCCAAGCAGGTAAATTGACAGACCTACCCAGAGTTCTAACCAATATCTCAGTTTACATGCCTGGTTTTATAAAGCGTGCCACCCATCCTATCTGATCTTTCACAGCACACAGGTAAGACTCAAAAGGGGTCTCAGCAGTGAATCATACAGAACTTCCCTCTAATGGTCTAGCAACAGAGTATGATTGACATAGTTTCAGAGGGATCAATGAACATTTGAGCCAGGAGCTTACTTGTGTCTAATGCAAGAGCAATAACTTTGCTCAATTCTATTAGTGCTGTCTGTACAGAATGCCCTGCCCTAAAACTCATCTGCCACTGGGACACAATCCAATGTTTATTTCCATTAGTTTAGCCATTGTTGGTAACAATAAAAATCAGGAGACAGTTGCAAACTAATGATTTACAGGCAGAATGAAACACAGGATGACCTTGGCTGCCTTCCATCTACCAAGAAAATGACTGGTAGTTAGAAATAAATTAAAATTATTGCAAAAGGATAACATAAGTTATTTCTCTGATAGGTAATTCTACCAGCTAAATAGCCCTGTCATTAAACTAGCAGCTGTTGTACAAATTATATTCCAAGATAAAAAAAAAATAAAATTGCAGCTTCCCTAGTTGTTGCAGCTTTAAGAATGATGAAAACCCCAATTCTATAGGAGCTGACAGAAAAGGAGCTCTTGTGATAAGGCTGAACACAGAGTCTTGTCTGGACTATGCTCAGCTGAATTACTCTTATGAAAGTTCAGCAGAAAAGATCAAGTTTATCTATTATCAATGGAAATTCCTTGACAGGTGACTCCAGAGGAAAAAAGCAATCTTCCCTGGCTGGAATTTGCAGTTAATGAAACCTCAGAACTTTGTTTTGCAATTGAAGTTATTCTGATGAAACAAAACCATATACTCTGTGCACATTATTGATAGTGACTGCAGTGAGACTCCTTTTCCTTTTACCTTTACCCATTTTTAGAACTCCCTGTTACTGTGGTTGTTAATGTTTTGCATGTTTTATGACCTCCTGTACAGCCTTTCAGTATTTTTGCCTTGACTGCCCTCATGCTCCACTCCTGTTTATCAGCCTCTTTTTTGGCCAGTGGAGAATAAATAGAACAGCAAACTATTCAAAGATTTGCAGTGGGGTACTACAGAGAAGAAAGTGGTGGTCTGTGCAAGTACAATTTATAAAAGAGATTCTGGTTTTCAGATGTATGGTGAGCCAAAGATCCACATCTGGAAAGAGTTTTCACGTTTGCAAAAGTACATCTCCCATGTCAGTCAGGAATGGAAATGTACTTATAGCTGTGATACCCCATCACTGGTCACAATATCCAACTGACAAAAGAAAGAGAATTCAAAAAGATGAAGGGAAGTTGCATCCTTCTGGCTTTTTCCATGAACAAGCAATCCTTTAAAAAGGCCAGGAAAGATGATCGAACAAAAAAGCAAAAACCTGGCAGAATCGTAGACATTAAATACCATTAGGAGCCTTTTTCCCTATCAGATGCTGTACACAATGCTAATGTGAATATTATAATGCTGACAACTTGTTCTTGACTGAATTATGAAGCTAATCATTTACAAATAAAGGATGCAATACTTGTGTCAATGTCTCATGTTGCTAACTGCAGTAAATTAGTACACTTACCTGATATTATACAGCTGAGACATTTGTTTGGCAGCAAGTCAGGTCAGCAAGAGGGATTAGCATGCTGTCATTTTTCTATACACCATATTTTTCCATAGCTGATGACACTTGAAAGCTACAAGAGAACCTGCTCTGTTTTCTCAGATTTAGTCCTCTCCCAGTGCAGTATTTCCTTGTGTTTGATGTACAGGTTGTTGCAACCATCAGGGCTCAGATTAGGGCTGCTCTGCTCACGGTATTTTGCAAGCCAGGCATGCAAATAGGGAGTACATGGCTCAGAATGGAGAGTGGCAAGAGCTGCTCCTGAACCACACCAGGGATAACGAGCCCATCTTCACTCCAAGACTACGAAATAGTAACACCAAAACTGTTTAGAGATTCAGAGTGTTATCTGCCTGCATAACACAGTTCCTAAAAACAAATGTTTTAAAATTTATGATTGTCAAGAGCTTTAGTACACCCTGACAGAAAAAATACTGCACTGGGACTCAAGAAATCACAGATTTGCTTAATGTGTCTGGCCAAAGGATAACCTCTCTCCTTTAGCATGGGGTACATACCATTTACCTGGTAATTTCACAACCCTGAATCACTAAATATTGTGTTTAAAACAGAACTGCAGTTTTGCCACTTAAGACACTTACATAATTGGAAGTAACTAATTTTTGGCAATTTTGTCAAGCCTAAGGTTTAGAAATTTGTTATGGTTAATGTGAGAGACTCAAAAATTACACACTGTCAAGCAGTCTTCCTAATTCATCACAGAGACAAGGCAACTCACCACCACACCAAGAGTTCGTTGCAGAATTCCAGGCTGAGATCCAGGAGACCTGGAACTAAATCTAAAAAGCCAGTTGGGGACCTAAATACTGATGGTGTGGCAAGAATTTTAGGTTCCTCAGTAAAAGATGGGCACCTTAATCCCTGCTTCAGATTATGCACCTTTTTGGGCAGTTAGTCTCTTCTGGACAAGTTGCCTCTCATGTCTGCACAGGCCCTTCAATATTTTGGCTGACTGAGCCATCCAGACTTACAGGTCTCCCCATTTTGTATCTGAAAGGTTCCTACCACAAGCCAGGAATGGGAGTTGAAGCCAGCAATCTCCAGGATTTATTTGGACATCTATCTCATAGTTGCCCTTACAACTGAAACAAGAAATAAATCACCTGGGGGGTCATTGTGTTGTAGCTGGATGGTCACCTGAACACTCACTTATCTTGAGCCTCAACGTCCATCCCGGGCTTCTACTTTAAAGTAAGTTAGTCAAGAACTCATTTGCACAAGACAAACTGCAAAAACTCCTGGTTCATTGCCCAAACAATGATTTTACACCTTTTTCATGTAAATATATTAATTTGAGATATTTTAAGCTTCACCTTTTCTTACCTCATGACTGAACCACTGAACATTTGGGGGCCTGGGAAAGAGTCTTAAATCTTGACTTGCTTCCAGGAACTAGAAGCTTCTCTTGCAACATTCTGAGCCTGCCAAGAGGCTCTGACTGACCTACAGGGAAGCTGCCTTCTGCATTTAAAGCAGGGAGATTCATTAGTTTTTAACTGCATATAATTTTCCTAGGAACACAGCCTTAATGTAGCTGCAGTCTCCAGCAATGGCTGTGACTTTTGCATGTTCTCAGTACTATCTCAAGCTGGCTGTACTCATTCAATAAATTACCTTCTGGAACCATTCACTTTCTGTTCCACATCAGGTTTGTTTTCCTCACCTTAGAGAACACAAGCCCAGCAGCAGAGGCAGCTGACTGCTGTTTGACAAATACCACACTGACACCATGCTGGCTGCAGTTAATGCTTCCTTAGCACTGAGACTTGTCACCCTACAACACAAGTCCCAGTGGTACTTCTCAAACCAGCAGGACGTGAACTGTTTGATTTGCCTTGACAAGCTATGCGTAAATAAAGACATAACTGAACTTTACCCCTTGTTCTTGGCAGATCTGGGTTAGTCTTTCCAGCTGCTCATCTTGAATAACCTTTGCCTTCTCATATTGCTGAATCATCATCTCCATCTCCACTTTCACTGGAAGGACATATGCTGGAAAACACAAATGACACTTAAAGCAAGCCAGCTGTGATTTGGTTTTTCATCAGAGAGAAAACCTTTACAAGGCCAAACAGTGTCACCCTTCTCCCTTGCATCCAGAGAACTAGAGTATTTCTAATAGAAACAGCATGAGGGTACATTTTGCAGGAAAGGATGTCTAACATGGGAAATACAGGGTCTAGGTCTTGTTTGGTCACACCTCCCTCTGCCTGGATGAGCTGAAATAGATGCTGCATGCTTTTCCCAGCCTCTGTGGCACTAACACAGATCTTTCCCAGTGTTTACCACAGATTTCCTGAATTGCTGGGTAGGAGGATTTTCTGTTTAAAGTCAAGACCCATCCCCTCTAAACCTGAACAGCATGGCTCCCTTAGGAAAAGAACTATTCCAGAACCCTCAGCATTTAATTCCTAGACTTTGTGGTAAGAAATAAATCCTTAATGGAAACAGCAGACTAAGAAGGGTGTTTTTAAAAAACAAAAAAGGCATTTATCTTCTATTGCTTTTCAAGCTACAGCCCAGTTTTCAATACATCTTCTGAATGCCTCTAGAAATTCTGCTCCTGTTGTAACTATGGCAAACTCAGACTGGTGAGAAAAGCTGTTCAATATATACTGCAATTCCTGATGTTTTCTGAAGACACTGAACTTCACTTGCACACTTCAATCAGACAGCTACAACCTTTCCTCAACTCTGAATACAAAGTTTCCTGGGCATTTAAACCCAAAATAGCAACTTTGACCTTTCACACGTGACCAAAGTAACCATTTATTCCCTTTCTGTCCCTTTTCCTTGAAATGCCCCAAACTGCTGAGCACACACCAGCCTACACCAAAGTCCTTACTTTGAGGCACAGCCACAGACTCTGCAACTGTGACTTGCTGGGGCTTTATCATCCCCTCTGGTGCTTCCCCACCCACAGAGGTGTGTGCAGAACACCACCCATTTACACTTAACATTATTATGCACTGCAGAGAGCACCTTCAGCTGGGCACCCCATGGTAAGAAACTGCCTCTGCACTCTGACATAAAGCCTGTATTACTGCCAAGAGCTAGGAAAAGAAATCCCAAGAGAGCTGGCTGTATGGCTGTGGGGTGGGGGCAGCAAATATCAGAAAAGCAGACAGGAAGCAATTATTTTGCAGAAGCAGGAATGACATCTGGGGGCAAGAGACATGGAGTATGGGCATTTACTTTACAGGACAGCAGATGGGATGATGCCTAACAGAAAAACAAACCCATGAATTAGAAAGGCTTCCTAAGCAGAAGATACAGCCAAGATCTTGGGACCTACTCTCCTGCACAGGAACCATAACTCTCTTCAGTTCAGTGCTAGCAAAACCTAAGAAAAAGAGTGACAGAAACAGTGGTGCCAAGCAGTCATTCTGTATTTTTAAAATCTCCTTTTCCCAGCCTGCCAGGTAATGCTTGGAGTCACAAACTGAGTCACCACTCACCATCAATGATCCTCTTCACTCTCCATATCCGCAGGGTGATAATAAGGCTGATGGCATCCCACGGGCTGCTGGGGCCATTAGCCACTGTTGAGGCCACCATTGGTGCCAAGGACAAGATTATGACAGCACCATCAAACACCTAGAGAGAAATCAGTTTTTTCAAACCCTTCCTTAAAATCATGCCCCTGTCATTCCCTCCTTGGAATCTTGAAGGACTCTCTCCTTGCCCCAAAGGAAAGCAATTGTGGTACATGTTTGAAAGGGATACGAGAGGTGGCCAAGGCACAGAAAGGCTGCATCCTGTTTAGGTAGCACAACAGAATTCCTCAGTGCTTTTTATGAGGTGAGGAGAGATAAACTGTTGGAGCAGGGCAGGGAGAGAGAAAGGTATTTAGAAATACTGGCCAAGATCCCCAAGGAGAAGTGATAGCCTAAATGCTATTACAGCCAAAGAGTTTTATCATCATTGGTATTTATTACCTGTTACTTGGCATAATGTCATCCAAAAAAAAAGGATTCAGTCCCTGTCCATAGATCTTACTGTCTAAATGAAGAGATCAAGAAGACAAGTAGAAAAAGATGGAGCAAAGAGACTTGATGGCTCTTGGCCACATCCTGACTACACAACACATGAGGGAACGGCTGTGCATCTAGACAGAAAGACTGCCTGCTCTCACTTTTATGGGGCAGCGAGGTTTGCAAGGATTTTGACAACTGGGACCATTCAGAATGATTTATATGACATTGGTTATATTGGGATTAAATCAGAAAAAGCAGTTGTGCAAAGCATTAGAGAGAAATGAGCTAGTAAATACATTTCAGAGCAAACTGGCAACAGAGTTGTGTCTGTCCCACACTGGCCTAGCAGGGTAGAACAGAATACCATGTTCTCATTCCTATTGAGACCCTTTCCTGCTGCCAAAGACCACTGATTGATTAATGGTTTGCATAAGGGGGCAGGACAGAGATTTCTGGAAGAATTACGTATTTGGAATTGTGCATAACAATTCAGTGTATTGAAAAGAAACATTTCTTACTGCTGCCACTTGATGGGCAGTAAACACTATCACTATTCCAAATGAATTATCAGAAACTGCTGCACCCAGCCTTAATAATAAGAACCTCAAAATCAACAATTTAAGTTTCCCTTCAGGTTTTCAGCAAAACAAGTTAAAAGGTTTACAACTTTATTACAAAAATACGCAAGCCTCTAGACTTGCTTCAGCTCCAGGAACACAAAGATTTTCTTCTGGTACATCCTGTACAGTCTTAATTTATCAGACAATATCAAGAAGGAGCTTTTAATTTTCCTGATCTCCAGTTTTCTGCTCAGATTTGGATTATGTGTTACTTATAACACATGCATGTCTTTATCTGTCCCTGCAATGGTATGCACATTCTATCTCATTTTTAATTTGAGGTACAAATTATAGTGTTTATCATAATTCAATTTAATTTTAAAAAAACAAATAAACAACCCACAATAAAATTGGGAGTTTTGCCAACCAGTACTTTCTATCAGAAAACTACACACAGTTTTTCAACCAGTTCTAATTTCAACTTGATTATAGGAATGGGGATACACAACTCAGGTGACAATTTTTAACTCATATTGCTCATTTTGTTTGTATTTATCTGCCCTCAAAGATACTGTATTGCACCAGGTTAATAATAAAGCCACCCAAAGCAGTTCTTCACAGTCTTATTGGGTCTGCCTGGAAAACAGTACCAAGAGTAAGAGTGCTTACCTCTATTTTGTTTTCAATGTAATCCCATATGCCAAGGACCACAATCCTCAAAATAGTCTAGTAAAAAAGATTAGGGGAAAAAAGATGATGAATGTTATTGTAATTTTAGATAAACATTTGAGCCCTTTATTTATCATTTTTTGTCTAATTTAAGCATTATGCATTTCTTATAAAAAATAATGAGGCTCTGGAAATAGCTACACTTCTGTATTACAAAAGCAGGTGTTGTTTTCCAACCACTATATTGACTCAGTGAAACCTCCACAAACAAGTTCCAGGTTCAAGTGTTCATCAGTCTTCCCCATCCTCCTAAAATTTTGCTTTCAGATTTGTGTGATTTAGATTACCAACCCTCCCCACCCCACTCCCCTGACCCAAGCCTATATAAGACCAATTGTGGGGCCCCCTCAGTTGGAATGGGGGAAAATTCTCTTTTCTGGCCATCTTTGATATGCCAGTGATTACTTATTTTCTAAGAAAAGAGACATTGTCCTCCCCTGATGCCTAAAAATGCTGACATTTCATCAGTCTGAAGAGCAGACGCTCTTATCTGGAGTACAGGACAGTTGTCTTATTATAAGATCCCAGAAAATCATAGGATAATGGAGAAAAATATCTCTCTGATCCTTCTCTATGAAGCAAAACCAGCTTTAAATAGCCTCAATAGCTAGAGAAGAGGAAAAGAAAGAACAGAATGAACCAATGGTGAATTCCTATTAAAAAAATCCAATGGCACCTTTCCTTATTTTTAATCTGGCTTTCAGAAGACACAAAAAACCTAAAAATCAATCAGTCAACTTATGATTGAAATTGAACTCACACAAAAGCATAACTGGTAGGGATGTTTTCTGCCAACAGCAACATCAAAGTCAGATTTTGATAGATATGATAGACATGATGAGTCCACCTGCAGATGTGAGCCTTGCAAAGACCACCAAAATGCTACTTTCTCCTTTAAAGAATAGCATAATGACTGAGAGCTCAGCAGTTCTATATTTTAGGGGTGACCATGCCAGGAACTGTGCAGAAAAAAGTCACTCTGATGAATACTTCTATCTCCTCTTCATTACAAATACAAATATTAAATCCCAAGCAACTCTGAGTTTGTGCCAAACATACCAGCACTAACTGCAGAACAACACTGAGTTTCTCAGTACTGTTCCTATGCGTGGTTTTGCCAAACCCCACAAGCCCAACTGCCTCATTTGGCTTGGGATGACTGTGCTGAGTTCCCTCTTGGCACTCCAAACCTGTAAAGCAGCACTTCCTCGTGTTTTGCAGAGGGAGACATTGCTGTGGGGAATATGGTGCTTCCAGAGCCCAGCCTCCCACCATCAAGGAGTAAGAAAGTGAACCAGCCAACACTTACTCAGAAATGGTGTATGCAAAAGCACAGGTCAAGTCTGGCTGAGAAACAGAGTCACCAGCTAGAAGACAAAATGCAGTGCTCTCCTTCCTCTACCAAAAATTACAAAACTATGCAGACAGCAAGGACTGCCAGCGCTGCTCATCCTGAAAACTACATTTTACTTCCAAAGCATTTTACAGCTGCAGCACAGGAATGAGGCTCACAGCATGTTAACCTGTATGCTGGAGCTTTCTGTATTTAGTGGAGAGAGAGATGCACAACAGCAGCTGCTCAAATCCCTTAATGACCCCACGCTGGCCAGCACGATGTGATGTAATCTGGTGTAAGTACTTGTGCTGCTGATCAGCCAAGGCACTCCTGCAGCCTCAGACTTGAGTCCTGAGTTGAACAGTCAGAAAACAGCAGCCCAACTCCCCTGCCAGCACCTCCCTCACTCCCCACTGAGAAGCTGCACAAAATGTTAAAGCACAAATTACTCCCGAGCCCCTGAGTTCAGCTGTATCACTCAACCAGGGGCCACCACAGCAAGGCAGCCCTGGGGAAACACTGGTAGAAAAGCAGAGCCTTCTATAAAGCTTGTGATGCCACCTTTTCTACAGCCACCCTGCTAAGAGCAAAGGGACATCTGGCTCCTTCTCTGCCACGCTTAAGTAGTGTTTATGAAGTGCAAGGTCAGTGAGCAACCAACTATAGGTCGGCTGAACACTCAACACCTTCACAGAAACTGAGGGTGAAAATCTTTCTTTCTCTGGACAGGAGTGCACAAAGGGAATTTCACTGAATTAAGGCATATCTGCACAAAGGAAACAGAAACACCATCTCACAACCCTAAATATGATTTAAATGGGACTGCTGAGGGAACATAAAATAGGATTTTCCTTTCTGCCTTTTTAATTCCTCACAGCAGCGTTTAAAGCAGACCGTGTTACTGTCACATTACAGGGTCTGAGCAGTTCCAAGGGCTGGAAGCTGGCACAAATATTTTCATTTTCAGTCTGCTGCTGTGAGTCAGCACGTGTCAGCACTGACTGGAAGTCTACTTGGCAGACGTTCAATGCAGGATTAGTTGTTGGTGCTACCTCTGGAAGAGAGGTCTCCTCCTCCCAACACATGCCCTGCTGATCAACACCTTGGCTCTCAGCTGGGCACAACCTGGGGAGGAGCTGAGAAAACATTTGTTCTGTATGGAAAGTCTTAAAGTCACTCTTAAAACCTCTCCCATCACCACTGAAGTGACACAAGCCATGCCAGCCAACCTGTCTGTGGTGCCCTGAGAAAGACTCATGAGTGAGTCCCACCTGGAGACACAGGGGCCCCAGGAGTGAGTCCCACCTGGAGACACAGGGGCCCCACAGCAGCTGCCCCTGCCCACCTCCAAACCAGCCTTGGCTGTCTCCACTTGGCCTCTGTGTGTGCGAGCTACTAAAGAACATCCACTGTTGCTGCCATAACTCTCATCCAGAGGAGGCTGAACCAAGCAAATGTGGCCATCTCCCTGATTGCTGAGTATAATAAATACTTCAGCTGCAATGAAAACATTACTATTACTTGTATACAACACTTTAGTATTTTTCCAAAAGCAATCAAAAATGTTTCAAACAAATAATACATTGCATTTTATTGTATACTGTCTCTGTACAGAACTTTAAAAAATGAGAACCTGCAGCAGCATCTGAAAACAACAGAGACAGAAATCAATAATCCAGGAAACTTCCTATGCACTGTACAAGGACCAAACTGAAAAATGCATACGAATTAAAGGAGAATTGTAAGTGTAACATTCATCACAGACAAAACAAATGTTACTCACAACTCTACTATTTGTAGGCACAAGAATCTACACGAAATAGGGAAAAAATGAAGCAGCACTGCTGTTTCCTACTGATGTGCAGGCATTTTTCAGCACTGTAGAAAATGCACACACATAGTTTTGCATTACACTACAGGCATTCTGCATTTTGGAACACACAGATCTGAACAAAATCCATTAAGTGTCAGTTTGAGTACTTCTCTGTTAAAGGCCATTGCCAGCTTGGTTTTTTGTACTCAA
Organism: Anabacerthia variegaticeps; assembly: GCA_035583185.1. Classification (NCBI taxonomy): domain Eukaryota; kingdom Metazoa; phylum Chordata; class Aves; order Passeriformes; family Furnariidae; genus Anabacerthia; species Anabacerthia variegaticeps. The sequence continues at coordinate 20,003,110 of JAWWEW010000017.1, read as the reverse complement.
AAAGAATGTTTCCACATTTTTGGACTGGAAATCCTTCAATTAGAAAGTCCTTAACACATAAATTTTTTCAGTTGTATGAGAAACACATTTTTTGTTTTCTGCTAAAAGCTAAATTATTACATAAAAAAATCTGTCCAGGGCACTAATAAAAGGTAAATGACTGAACAGTTCTGTTAACTTCTTTAAGTTGGAGCAAACCCAAGTAAAATTGTAACCCATTTTTCAGACAGAAATGCAATTTCAAAGTTGACAGTGTCCCTTGGTGACACACACTTGTCTGCACGACATTAACTGTCTGCAGTGAGGTCTGTAATGAACTGTGTGATGCTGCAGATTTTCTCTCTAATTTGGTAGGGAAACTTGGCCAAGTCCTTTGCTGAGCCAGCCGTGTGAATTCCCACAATCTGCATGAGTTAGCTACACTTGTCAGCTGACTGCATGGCACATTAGGTAATTCTAAGTACTTTTCTGCTTGCACAGTTAATATACAATTTACTACTCAGTGAGTCACTGTGTCAGATTCATCCGTAGAGTGAAGAAATCACAAGGAGGCAGCATAGGAGGTGAAGCTGGGCCAGCTCAAGATTGTTCAAGAGAGAGGCAGGACAGAGAAGGGTGGAAAGGATGTTCCTTCCACGGCCACAAAACTAATCTACCTGTTACAGAGGTTCCAGAAACTCTGCAGATTAAGCTTCTGCCTTTTGGATATATCTCATAAGATCACATATTTATTGAAAGCTTTCCCAGAACACCTTGTACTCCATCTGTACTTTATAACCACTCTCATTTGTGTCACTCCACAGGGGCCTTAGCTCATCCAGTCCTTAAAAGAATCCTCTTTACTATCTTCTGGTGTGCCTGTCCTGAGCCACTGCATTAGCTGTCCCAAAACACACCGCCCCCCAGACCACCTGAGCCCAGGGGAATGTGCTGGCACATTTAAACCAACACATCCTCCTGTGTCCAGGGCACAGGCATGCTCCTCACACAGTTTCTCTTCAATCAAGGCTCTGAACTGCAATGTGAAACTGCTGACCTGCCCAGCACAAACCACTCCTGTGCCCTGTACTCTGTACCTCTGGGGCTCTGTTAGCACACGTGGTCACACAGACATAATTAACTGCCAGGGCTTCGTGGCACTAACACACATGAACTCACTGTATTCTCTCTCACTGACTAATATTACCAGGATATCACAGAGTATCCCAAAGCACCTTTGCACAAACACTGAAGTTCTATTTGTTCCTATATTCTCCCACAATATTCTTTCTTAGACTATGGAGACAAACAACGAGTTTTCAACTGACAGTTCTGTATAGATGTGAAAGGGCTTTTCAGGAACAGAAATACCTTCCCAGAGACTCAAGACACCACCACAGCTGCAGACTGGGCAGAGAGCTGGCCTTCAGCAGCCCCGCATCACCAGTTCCCTCTGGGCATGGTCACACCAGCATAAGGCTTATCTCTAAAACACGAGGTGGAGGAGGTGCTGCACTGCCCTATCAGAGATGGGAGCCCAGATGAAGCACTGATAGAGCACACCAGGAGGCAGGTACACTCTTGGAAATGAAATGGGCAGACTGGTGTTTCAGGCAGATGTCTAGCTGAGTTCCCAGAACTCTACAGAACCATTTCCCTGGTTACTACTTTTTTCTGAAGCCAGAAAAGTGGTTAGGAAAGAAATTTCCCAGTATATTAAATACTTATTTTCTTACACACTAGCAAAGAAGGAAGCTTAAATTTACCTTTATAAATTATATTAATACATAAAATCTCTGTCTTTGTTCCTAACCCCCACTAATCAATCTATTTAAAAACCAAAACATACACAACCAGCAGTGCAGTGCACCATGAGAAAAGTTGTGTGCATATGAAATAAAAATAAACACCCAGAAGAGAAGCCACAGCTTATAGAAGAGTTACAGAATTAACAGAAGATAATTATCTTTCTGCTCAGCTCTTCGAAGTTCACAGAGAATGTAACAGAAGTAACGTAACTAATATCTCTAACATAAAATTATGCATTTGTTATGGGGAAGACATTATTTACTTGGTTCTGTCATTTGGGATGTTTTTCCTTTTAAACAGAACCCTCTCAGCAGTCTTCCTTCAGAGCTTTATTCCTTTAAAGAGTTGCTATTAACAAGCAGCAAAATGTCAGGCTACTATGAACACCTCCTTTTTAGATATAGGATGAGGAAAGCCTTGGAGTTTTTTCCTCTTAAAAAGTAAAAATCTAAAATGCACCTGAGAATCACGGCTAATGAAACAGACTGTTTATTTGCTTGGATCTCAGACTTTACTCAATTTGAGAACTCGTTTCTTGGACACAGATGAAAGACCAAAGCTGTGATTCTATGCTGGCCTGACTTTAAGCACATCCAGACTTGGTTCCTCCCAGGGAAACACTCCAGTGCTGAAAGCAAGCAGAATGCCTGAGTGCTTGGCTGACTGAAGCACATACAGAGCAATGCAAACAACTAATACCAAGAACTCAATTCTTGCACGCAAACAGTCTCATCAGTCTGGGTGGAAAAGCAGAACTGAACAACAGCTACAGAATCACGTCTTTGTGGCAATGGGATAAGACTATCAAAACACAAGCAGACTCCAATCCACTTACCAAAACACTGGGACATTCCCCATCTTCCTTTTCTCAGCCAACTATTACCAAGGCTGAATTTGCCCTCTTGACAGGGTGTAACCCCGGCCTTGCCTTGCTGTTGATACTGGGATTTCCCCCCCAGTGTCTTTCTCTTCTCTTCTGTCTTAACATCTGGGTAACACTTGGTGCACAGACAAATCATAGTGATGTATGTAAACAGAGACAAACATACACAATCATCACCACTAGTAAAGCCTGTTCCAATACTTGGAAAAAAAGCAAACAGAGCTGATGTGCACTTCAGTTGAATAAGGATATTTTAATGCTGGAAAGTCACAGGCAGTGACAGGGAATATAAAATTAACAGAATGCCTTTAAGGCTTGTGACTATAACATAAGCATAAGGAGAGCAGGAAGATGCTGTGAGAGTAGCTATCAGTTGTGTTGGCAGCTGTTCTGGTGGCATTTGCCAGCTGCTGGCATGTTCGTGCCCTTCATTTTAACCAGTGCCTGTTTAACTCCAACACGACAGGACTGCAGCTACTCACAATGCTTTGAGAGCACCATGTTCAATCAGTCATATTCTTCCAAAACATTCAGATTTTGTGCTGAAAGTTTTCTGGTATTTAACAAGTCTTTTACAACTTTGTGTTGTTTGTTCTCTGAGTTGAGGATTTTCTGAAGAATTGTGGATCTACACTTAAAACTAATGGGAACCAAATTACAGAATAAACAATAAACACCCAAACTTAGCACATGGTACTTGCCTAGAGAAACAACCTTTTCTGAACACCAGAAACCCTGAATCCTTGGTTTGAGGATGAAAGCACTGATTGAAGGACTAATCAATCCTCAGCAGTTACCTGCTTTATCCAGGCAAACTAATTAAACCTGCTCATCTCTGGAAAATCATCCTGGCATGAACAGTGACAAACTCCAAAATCTCACTGTAACACATGATCTTCTCAACAAATGATCCCAAAGACTGCTGACTTTGGTAGGGGAATTGGAAGGAAAAAGATCCACTGAAGGGATCAAAGAAGTAAATAAAATCAAGATGGATGGGAAAAAAAAGGTTTTTATTTGGATGACAGAAAATGAAACCTCTGTTTCCCCTCTCACGAGACACAATTGTGGTATTCCTTACTAAACCAACTGGCACAAGGCAGACCCCAGCAAACCCAGCAGGAAAGGGACACCTGAACTCTCTCCCAGACTGGCAGTCTATGAAGTACATCCAGTTGCTCTGTGGAGCCACCTCTGTTGTTTTAACCCAGGACTCTGAGCCACCAAATGAATCCATCTCCAAAAATCTACCCTCCTCTGTGCACCTCAACAGCTGCCTCATGGCCTCCTTTTTACTTTGGTCTAAACACAAACCATAATCATATAGGCAAAGGAAGATACTTTGGAAGACAGAAACAGATAATAAAGTGAGTGAGCAGAGGTTTATAACAAAAGAGAACTGCAAGTAGACAAAGTCTTTCCAAATACCTAATAGAGAGAGGAGGAAGGCCAACACAGACCCAAAATGAGGATGGTGAGTCAGGGAAACTGTTTTGGCTCTGCAAAGCATTCCTGTTACTGCTTTCCTGTAAAATACTTTGGAACCAGTTCATCCACTACGGAGGGTACTCTGTCTCAGCAGAACTGAGACAACCAATTCCTTCCTTGAGACAGATGAGTACAGGCCTTGAAGACCTGCCTACACTGCCACAACCAGCCAAAGAACAGCTGAACTCTGGAAGGGACAGGGGAGCAAGGCAGGACAGCAGGGTGTGAGCAGAGTGCTTGTGGTGCAAGGGAATGAAAACAACGTGAGACAATAGTGCAAGGGAACTGGGGACTCCAGGAGAGGCTCCTGGTGAAACAAGCTGCAGAAAGCAAAGGTGGTGAGGTGAGAGTGGTTGTGCAGCCGTGCTCCAGCAGCAGTTACAGCTGATCCCACTGGGAAGCTCAGGATTACAGGCAGCTCCAGAGTGCTACTTCTGGGGGAGAGAGGAAAGTATTTCTTTACAGGGAATGGACACCACCCTAACCCTAAACCTGAGTCTTCGGGAATTTGGATGGGCAATTCACAAAGGAAAGGCTCTGCAAAAGTTTTTTGTTGTTCAGAGATTATTTTCAGACAGTTTACATGGAACCTACAAGCCACTATCACCATCAGAGGGTGGGACAAATGGCCCTCTGTGTGTGACTGCAGCACCAGAAGGGCTGGGGTGCAGAGCAGCCTGAGACCCCTGCCAGCTATCAAACAATCCTTCCAGAACGCACTCACTGACAACACCTGGGTAGAAATACAAGGATAGATGTAAATAAATGTATTTCATTAAAAGCACCATGGAAATAAGCGACGATATAATAGTATGAGTATGAGTTCAACACAAGTGATCCAACGAATCATTCGTAGATATAACTGCTCCTTGTTTTTTGATTATTTTTTGTAACCTTCATGTAAATTTACTATATAGTGAAGACTTTAACATCTGTCTGGATGATATTTTCTCCTATGAAACTAGAAAAAATATTTTAAAATATTTATGTCCAAGCTGTCTTCCAACTTAACAAACATAAAAATTATTTTTGTGACAAGAAACATATTATGACCTGAAAAATAGCCATAAAAGTATTTTGGTGTATTTCAGGAGCAGTCTAAATGTCTCAATACTAATGACTTCTTTCTGGAATAAAGTTGAAAACTCTAACAGATCATCCCAGTTTGGTCATTTGTTACATGATGGCTACAGCCTTTTCCAACACACATTCATACACATTTTGGCCAAGAAATTCACCATTTGTTTCATTCTTTTACTGGGTCTTTATGCAGCAACCTGGAACATCTAAACTACCTACAAAAACTGTGAGAGGAGATAATTCCATTCTCAAAACAGATCCTTTTGTAAAAAAGCTCCCGTGGATCTTTATTCTTGAAGAATATAACTTAATCTTCATCCTACGCCTTCTACCCAGTGAGACTGATAACAAATGGATGAAACTAGTCCTGTCCAGTGCCTGTGGTGATTCAGAGATGATTATTTCTTTCTGCAGCTTTCCAATTGTAATTTTTAAGACAGTATCTTCTACATTTCCTTACCAATTTTAGGCAACTGACAAACAGTGCTATACTACTAAACAGCTTATTTTTTTTTTAGTTTGCTGAGTAGGAACAGCAACAGTAAATTTTTTTGGGTTTTTTTTTCCTTAAAATACATGGTGTTACATTTATTTACAGTCAAATTACTGTCAAACTCTAGCTAATTCCAGTGACAGCATAAAAATACTTTGCAGTTCTGTATGTGGTGAAAGACTTTGGTTATACATACCTCTGAAAAGAAAACAGAGAGGATGACTAGGCTGATCCAGTGAATTACTCCTGCAAACTGTGAAGCACTTGAAACTGCAATTAACATAATACAACGAAGGGTCATTACAGTAGCAGAGTGCAACTTAGGTTTAATATAATTAGAACTGCCACAAGTTACAAATGGTCAAGTTTGCTTTCTTCAATTTTGGAATGGAAGTACCAGAAAGAGGATGGGATGCAATGGGACATGGAGCTCCAGCCCTGCAGGCTGCTCACCCTAATTCAGGCAGCTACAGCAGCTCCTCAGTGGAACTGTTACAGCTAACACTGCTGGTAAGCAACAACACAGATGGCTTAGGGCTTGGATGCTCTGTCACCTCTCCATGCTCTCACCCCATGCACTGCTCTAGTACGGGATGTGTGACTAAATCCTGTACACCTAAAACTCCAGAGTTAGGATTCAGTAAGGAAACAGAATGTTCTGCTATCCCCACATTACTCCTTGTATCCAGGCGTTGACAATTCAGCTCAGATGATCAGTATTTGTCTGGAACAGGTCCTTAAAAACTAGCACTCAAAACAGGCTCCACATACATTTCATGCTGACAGAAAAACACAGAAAGTCGACAGGGTCCAGTATCTGAACTGCTGGCAACTCCCACTCTGAAAGTCACACGCCCTCAAGTTTGGAATAAGGGACTGAAAACATTCCTTACTTCAGGGTATTTGTGAGCCTGCCATCTCCACAGCAGACAGCTCCAACCAGTCTGTGTGGTTTGCAGTGCCAAAGAGTGACTGTGCAACAGCCAAGTGTAAGGAAAGTGTGCATAGAGACGTGGCAGAACTAACCAGGTCCCAGGGACATACAGGGGACATCCTAAATACAGCATCTTATTTTTAAATCAAACCAGAGCAAAATGGGAAGGAGAGGAGAGGGATGTAGGAAGAAATCAGGATACAAACAAAACTGTGAGTATGGGCTGCCACTGGAACTCTCAGTGCTGAGGCTCTTTTGGGGCTTGATGAGCAAGCGTTTTGCTGTAGTGCAGCACAGGAACTACTCCATGAAACAAATGGGCAATATATAAAATAGTTAACTTTCCCAAGGCACTGTTTTTATAGGGCAGCCTACAGGACCAGAAACCTAAAACGTCTGGATGCTGTTTTTCCAACATTCAAGGCTCCAGCTGCCCCCCAGTGGAAAAACAAGATACAGCAACCAGACTTTGGGGAGAAATCCCATTTCTCATGCCACACACTTAGCACTGACTGAGCACTGACTGTGTTGGACGCCCTGCCAGACAGGGGGCAATTAAATTGCCGATAAAACAGTAAATTTGGAAAAGCCTTCCAAGCAAGCAGCTTTTGTAGAGGAGCTGAACCACCAGCCCATACACCGAATCTGGATATTTGCCTCTTCCAAAACACTGCCTTTAAAAAAAGCTGTGAAACACTACAAAACCAGAAGGGGCTTCCCCAAGAGATGCTCATCCCTGCTCTGTGGTGGATTGGATACACCACTGAGATTCAGTTTGGTGCTAAACATCTAAGCTATTCAGCTTTTACTTTTATCTGGAACCCAATTTCACATTTGTTGAACTTTAACATTTTTTTCCTCTAAAAAGTAAAAGCCAAGAAGTTTTGCTTTGTTTCACTTTTATTTTTGTTTGTCTGGTGCTATGGGGAAGAAGTGAATGCAAACCCAGATGCTCTTCAGTCATGAAGAAGAATAAATCAGGATGAAATGCAGAGTACAGCCAAACTCAGTTGATCTCCTCCCCCTTTCCCATCTTCTCCAAATGTCTGTCCAGAAGGGGAGGGGTGAAGGACACTGACAAACCCTGAGTGACCATTACAAGAAGCCTGTAGTACCAGCACCTGCTTTGCTCCTGGCAGTGATTTCCTGGCAGACACGCGCTCAGGGAGCAGGGAGCCAATGCTAATCACATGGTTAGGGCAGGCCCTGAACCCTCTGCCTGGGGCACTGCTGCACCACAGTGTGTCTCCTTTGCACAGCTCTGCACAGACCCAGCCAGGGCCTCTGTGCAGCAACCAAAGCCACAGGAGTGGAGCTGCTCAGCTTCAGGGAGGGCTGATGCTGCTACAGACAGAGCTGCTGCAGCTCACCGCGGGAGGAAGGCAATGCTGAGACAATTTCCTGGGTTGCTTTCCCCCAAAACTATGGAAGATGAGGAACGGATAGCATGGTCTGTATATCTGAGGTCGTGGAGTTGGAAACTGCCACAACCCTCTTTTTTTTTTTTTTAATGAGGTGCATGTGAGGTAATAGTCATCTATTTCTGCATTTGCAGAACATCACAAGGTGTTGAGATGTTATTCTGTTAATGCATGCAAGGAGCTTTGAAGATAGACCTAAAAAGCTGATTATAGGACACAGACTTATAATAAAACATCTATTATATGTACCCTGCTTTCTGAGGTTTCTAATTCTGGCATGAATATGCTTTGAGATAAAATACCCTAAAAGGTCCTTTTCATGTGTGTGACCTACAGTTTGCAAATGTGGTGTCCATCTCTGAAACCAACTGCTTTGTGCATTGTGCAACCAAAGGCTGAACTGAAAGTATGGAGGAAAATGATGCTCTAGAAATGGCACAGCCAAAGAAAACACCAGGGTTTCTTTTGCTGCATTTTTTTTTAAATAAAGGGATGCTTCCTAAGTAATTACAGTCTATAACGTGGCTTGTTATTATGAACAAAATTGGCAGCAATGTGCTGTAAACACACCCTAATGCACTGGTTGATTTTATACAGAATTAGGAATCCTTTAAAACTGTAATTTCATTTTTGAAAAATACAATTATGAGCTAATGGCTTTAATGTAAGCGACACACATTCCTCGTATGGCACAACTGCAATAAAATCAGCCCCACCAAGACAGCCTTTATGTGATTTAAAACCAGACAGAAGGTATTCAAAGATGGCAAAGGCAAAAGGCCTGATGGGATGAGTCATTAGTTAAAATGTAAAGTAGCAACGCAAGTGGAATGGGTCTTTTCTCAGGTGCTGAGAAAATCCACACAGGCAGGGGCCACCTCTGACCAGTGAAGTCACCTGGCTCAACCAAAGAGCTCAGGCACAGGGTGTGAGCTGCAGAGATTTTAGGGGTGTCACGTGCACCAGACACACAGAGGAAGGAAATTCTTCAGAAAATAAATGGTAAGAAAATGGGTACTCCCAGAAGGATAGTGTCCAAAGCTGATAAAACTCTAAGAAAAAAATCAAAAAAACAGTTTTCAAACTCTTTGGCTCTACAGGGAGTGACAATTCTCTACATCAACATGTGACACCTCAATAAATATTGTTGAAAGCTTCTTCCTCATTCATTTCTCAAGGACTTAACCCCACAATTAGCATTCCTGACTTTTTTGAAAGCAGCAGCCTTGTCCAAATGCTGGGCTTCCTCATCCAAAATGGTAAGTGAGCAGAGACTACAGTAAATCCCACTGTGACAGGTGGCCATGCTCAGCACAGCGTGTGCTGCATGGACAGAAGGTGGAAGTGGGGAGCAACAGAGTGGAGTGATGGCTAAGCCATTTATTCATCTCACAGAGGGTAGGAAATGGCTGCAATTATCGATGATGTTCCCTTAAATAATCTTAATACAGTTGCAATACCTAAACCTTTGCTCCTCTACAATCAACTGATGAATCACAACAGCAAAAGGACTTCCACAAAATAAAAATTTGGTTTGTTCAGTTCAAAGTTGCCACAGAAGAAGATACCAGACCGTGACTCTTTCGTGTTATGTATTCTTGCATTTATGGGATTGTCTGAACCCCAACTGCCATTTCAGCATATCTGGGATTGTATGGAGATGTGAGAGGCTGCTCCTCAACATTCAGCACAGGGAAAAAGCATAGCTAGTATTTGTATTCATGTCAGCTTGGTATCATAAAAGAAAAAAAGGAAAAAAAAAAAAAAAGAAAAAAGGGGTGGAATGGAGGAAAAGAGCAGAAGGGGGAAAAAAAGGATTAATTAGGAAGCAAAACAGAAGCATTAAAATTTCCACTGTGGAACCTGCGTAGAGTGAATTCAGATATAGCAAAACTCCATTGAAGCTATTATTTGACTCACAGTGTATGAGCACAGCAGAATGAAAATCTGTATCATTTCATTGCACTACAGGCTAGAAAACTGTCATTTAAATTCCTATCCACCTCAGCAGAGGTAAATTAAAAACAGAGGTAGCACCAAATACCCTGGTCTGTTCATCACTTCTGTCCACCCACATGTGAGAAGTATCAGAGATGAATGATGCCCAGATTTTAATTCTGTGCACATGCAATATGTCTGTAAAAAAACAGACCTTTTCAAGCACTAATGATACCACGTGTGAATCTCTGCATGCACACTCTGTCAGAATCCTCTGAGAATTTGTCCTATACTGAATTTGTTAGTTGACCTGAATTTGGTCAGCAAAATAAGGAAGAGACTGACTTCACTATACCAGGGTTCCACAAAAACACATTTCTTACCTAGCCTAATAATCATTTAAATGGTAGGAAAAAAAAAAAATCCCCACCATCCTCCTCCCTTCAAAAACCTCCCAGCAAGTTAACCCTTTATTTCATCAAAATTAATAAAAAAAAGGGGAAAAAAAAGGAAAAAAAAAAAAAGGAAAAAGAAAAAAAATCCTACTACTCACACTGGAGAAGCTTTATATCTATTAGGAGTTCCAGAGTCAGAAGAATCACCACCAATACTACACAGGCTACCAGGAAACTGTTGAGACTTGCACTGAGCAAAAATACCTGCCACACAGCTGCTCGTCTCCCACAGCACGGTTTTAGCCAGTTAGATCTAAAGAAATAAAATTAAGGGAAAAACAAGAGAAGGAAAGAAAAGAAGAAGTGAAAAAGGAAAAGAGCTAAAGAGCAGTGAACTCAAAATTACAAGTTCTGCTGTTATGGATACACTCAGCAATAATGCACAAAGACTTAGAAAATCCACTTTCAGTGGTTTCTTGACCAAGAAAATCACATCAGAAAAACCTTCCCCCCGGGGATCTTGTGTGTCTCCCCAGCTCTGGAGTGCACTGGTGTCCAAATTATCATACACACATTCCTACTTTGCTCCTGTCTCACCAGTTTTCCTGTGCTCTCATTTTGACATACATGCTGCATTCATTATCTGTGAGCACCAAGGCATAGCAAGGCTCTGCTATTTAGAAGCTAATGATGTTTTTTTAAGAATTTCTCTGCTGTTGAATTTTCTGGTCGTGCATCATTATCCCTGCTCTGCTATGAGACAGATCTGACAAGGGCTGCCACATTTGGTTTGCACCAATTAGTCCACCACATCATGGAAAACAGCAGTATGAATGTGGAAACCACCAAAGAATCAGCTCAATGATTGCACAGCTACATTTGTAGTAGAAAGGTACATAGCCTGGCTAAGTGTCAAGCCTCGGATCAAGGCTCCCTCACTTGGCTATTTGTCTGACTCTCATCAGTCTGTTAGGGCATCAGGCCAAAAATAACTTTCCCAGAGTCTGGGGTAACACAGTCTTGGGGACAGCGTGCACCACAGACTGCTCCCAAGTTTGGATGAGGTCACTTTGTTTGGGAGGGAGAATAAGGTTTAGGCAGGATGCAGTTAGGAGGAGGCTGCGAGGACCAGAACTCTGGAGGGGAGTTGATGGATCAGAAGAGGTTGCACTAATGTGGATACACAATTACAAGGGGGCTGCTAAACAGTAACCTTATTCTTTTGAAAGTATTAACAGGAATATCAGTAGCATGGACTTCAGAAGCATAAAGCCCCTCCTGACCTTTTTTTTCTCCTAAACCACCCCACTCTCCCAGTTTCACTTTGATACATATAATTTGCCATCAGTGTTCTGCAATGTTCCTGCACTGGCTCACTTCAGGAGGTTCTGATGGGGTACTTGTCCAACACTTCAGATTTTCAAAGCACTGTAAATAACACATTAGGTAATGAAAAGCTGACATGATTTATTAACTAGGGCGTAAAAAGCCCTGAGTGTGCTGCTGTAACCCCACTGAACTATAATGTCAATACAAAAAAACCAGTGGTATAGAAGATATGATGACAGTGATCAATTCCAAATAAACAGCTCTAGACTCAATAACTCATGTTATAATCAAACGCTTGGAAAAATATCCCAAAATGTTCTCTGACATACCCAGACTCACAAATGAGAGAGAAAGTGATGCCAAGCTGCACTCAGAGACTTGACACTTTCAAGTAGCTTCTCAGAATTAAGCATATCAACACTTGTAGTCAGACTGCCTGATTACCTGGCTGTGAAAGACCTCCTCAACTGACTCTTAAAACTTCAGAGAAGATTTGACAAGTGTTACTATCAGGAACTTGCCCTTAGGTTAAACTTTGCTATGGCTTAAGCCTGAATACAGAATGCACTAGATTTTAAACAGGCAGTTTTAAAACATAAGGCAAAAAAAAGGCATTGGGATAGGGACTTTTTTCCAACTTGATCTTTTACTGGATTTTATTTTATATCACCTCAAAACAGGATAACTTGTATTAAATGCAACTATGATTTTGCATTTGGGGTTGGGGTTTTTTTAGATTTTCTAAAAACATCGAGGGGGGTGGCCCTGTTTAAATAGAACAAGCTTTAGTTCAATTCTCTGCTTACATTTATCTTCCCTTTTCCAAAAGTCCCTTTATCCAGCATTTTAGTACTGCAGGGCAGCTCTTCCTATTCCCAGAACGATCAGCAGAGGGCCCAAGGACATGCCTTTAAAAACTCTACATAGTCAAGAGTTTCGAATATACCGAACGTACCAGTAAAAATAAACCAACTGTGATACTCAGGACACATGATAATTAGCCATGATAACCATTACTCGAGCCATTAATTACTTACAGGATCCTAAAGAACATGGAGTTATTCTGTCTGTTCAGTATTCTCATTCAGTATTAGTAACTCTGATTCTAAAAAGCTTCTGAGTGAAACTATCAGCTCACAATTGGAAAAAAGCAATCTGCTGACAAGGTCAGTTGCAGCTCACCTGCACGTTCACACTTCTATCTCACTCATAAAATACCAAAGTTTATTTCAAAGATACCAAAGTATTTGAAATGTAAGCACTGAAGAACCACCCTCTGTTCTGTATCCTAATTTATTACACCGAGTTGTGTTTGTTGAACACTTGGCCAGTGAGTGGCATCTTCCCACCAGTGCCTGGCAGAGTGTTGCCAGAGCCCTGGGAACCCTCTGAATCCATGGGCACCAACAGTGACAGTGTGCTCCAAAAGGAGCACTGTGTGGGTTTACTCCTGGGTGCTGCTTACCTACTTCTGATTCCTGCTACTTCCACTCCTGCTCCTTCCACACTCCAGTGCACTCCAGTCTTGTCTTGGGTTACTGGTTTTTATATTTTTACTTCTTACCTCTTGTAAAGGATGGACATAAATAATAAAAGGAACTTTAAAGCAACCAGAAATATATTTTAGATAAACTTGTTGTCTGATAACCACTTTGACTCCTAATACACAGATCTCCTCTCTCTTCAACCCTGTAATCTGTTTAGCAGAGTAGTAGCAATCTCTCCCTTCAATGTGTAAGAGCTCATTCATTCAACAGATGAAAAATGTGGTTTTGGAGAAAAACACAGAACTAACCAGAACTAGTGTGGGTTTAAACAACTTACCTTCCAAATTCTGGCCATTTCACCTGTGACACTGCAAAGCTACACTTAAAGTTCAGATTAGAAACTTAGCTACAGAGACTTTTCAAAAACCCCTACCAAAACCCACAAAACTTAGAGAGCTCGTTATAGATTTATGAGTTTACACACTAACCACAGGCAAGGAAAACACGTTTTTCCCCTCACTTTGGACAAAACAACAAAACCCCGACTCCTCCCCACCCCCTCAGACCAGTAAAAAAGTCCTCTGTGTGGTCAGAGAACAAGCACACATTCTCTTGGTGTCCTGACTGTGCTTGCTTGAATCCAGAGACAAGCATGACTTAGGAAAACTTTCCTGTGTGACTTCAAATAGGTCCATCAGGTATCTCAGCTACAGCCTCTCTGCAACAAGAATATTGTTTACCTTTCTTGGAATGCCTGGATGAATGAAATAAATGCACTAGCACAGGAATTCCATGGTTGATGGTGACACAGGGCTGTAAAGTTTTATTCTGAGACATTAGAATATATTTAGTGGAATTTTACTGGGGGTAATTCTTTTTAAAGATACTTTCACACATGGCTTTGAGCAAAACCAATCTGTCATCATCACTGCTAGTCTTATTAACAAACAGCTTGGAAAAAAGAACATAAGGCAAAACTGGGAAAGGTTGAACACATCTCTTTGGTAAGGAACCACTACAAACAATTTGTTCAAGCTGTTAACAGCTGCCACTGTTTCTATTTTCTGGGCTTGTAAACAAATACCCCCAAATCTGCATTATACCTTTCCCTGTCTTTTTGTTTTTCTTTTGGCTAAACAGCAAGTGTTTGCATCTTACAAGATGGTTATGAACAGAAAACAGAAGGCTGGATGAGATCCAAATCGCTATCTGCAGAGCAGAAAGGCCACGGTCAGGAAGTGACAGGAACACAGAAAGGCTCAATAACAATCCAAAATCTGGCTGAGAAGCACAGACAGCAGAGCCTCCCAGCAGGCGGGAGCAGCTGGAGGCCTTCAGCAACCACCTCCAAGGAACAGACATTGCTCTGCACCCCTTTCCTGGACTTCTCCTACAAGCTTGGTTTAACTATTGAGAACATCCTCATCTTTTTTTCCCCCTCCAACTTCTAGTATTTTGAACCCCGTGACATTTCTTGGAAGACTGCGCCAAAACTCTGCTGCTCAAAGGGCAAGAGAGACTGCCCCAGTTTTCTCCTACACTCACCCATGGCCAGTTTATACACACTCACTCTTGTGCCAATATTATTCTTTAGCTTGATTAGTTCTTTTCCCTTGCTGGCATTCTGTGGCTGAGGCATTTATACACAGTAATGGCAGCCACTCATGTAATTCAATTAAAGCCCACGCTTTTTGTAGAACAGACACTCAGTCTCAGTAACTATCCTGGTAGCCTCTTCTGCATGTGAATACAGACAATTGGAGCAGCACATAATATTTTGGAATAGGTTTAATTAGTTACATGAATGCTTCCCAGCTCTATTTCAAGTACTTCATGCTTTCTAGGATCATTTGTGCCTTCTTTTCAGGTGTATATTACCCCATTTGCCCACAGACATCCTGTGATTATCTGGCCTATTAATCCTCTCACTGGAAAATTGCTTATTAGGCTTTCCCTCTCTATGCTAAGATCTTCAGTGAAGTATTAACACCAGGCTCAAAAACTACCTTTAAGAAACATAAGAACAGCCATCCTAGGTCAGAACAAAGGCTTGGCATCCTATCTCCAAGTTGTGGCCATGAGAAGATGCCTCAAGATGACTAAAAACATAGCAAACACATAAATCTTCCCTCTTAACATTCTCCCAGCATCCAACTGTTTTCAATTTGGTGACTTCCTGAGACAGATGTGTTTTCTCACACTGTAGTTAGTAACCTTCAATGAATTTCTCTTCAACAAACTTGTCCAAGCTCCCCTTAGGGGGATAAGTTATTAGCAGGCACACATCCTTTAGAAAGTAGCTCCAGGCATCTACTGCCCTCTGTGCAAAAAGCAACCTCTTTTTGTTTTTTTGGAACTGGGCCTTAATCTATTAATGCACCCTAGAGACTGTATCGGCAGGGGTTGTGTGGGTGTCAAACCTTATTTTAACCTGTGTCACAGACTTTGTAATATCAATCAAATCTCACATCAGCCTTCTCTTTTCGACTGAAGAGTCCTAGTTTACACAGTCATCTCCAATGGAAGCTGCATCACACCTTTGATCACTGTTTCCTTTGATTCTTTTCCAGTTCTTTTATATCTACCGCGTCCTCTTTGACAGGGACCAGAACCACAGTCATGTTCAAGACTTGGAAAAAACTTGGATATATACAGAGGCACAACAAGGGCCTCTCTTGCATTCTCTGCTCCTTTTCCTAGGCAATCCCAGGATCTGATTTGCTTTCAGACTGACGCTCAGCATTTAGCTGATTTTTCTTACAGAGTTGCCTTCCAGACAAATATTCCTCTTTTCCACATTTCTAGTCGTATCTTCTCCAACTTAGACAATTCCAGTATCAAGTCAGACAAACTAAATCCATTTCGTTCCCAGTCTCCAATAAAGAGCTTTGCAAACAGTGGCCTATGAGATACAATTACTACACTTCTACCCACAAAAAGAAAAGCAAGTTCTGTTGGGAAAATACAGAAAGATCTCCAAAGCAAAAGAATTTGCAAATTGCTGAGCTAGAAAATGAATTCTTTGTCTTACTTATAGTAGTGCTCCCTCTACCATTTGATAAGACGTTGTAGGGACATACTCAAAGGATTTAGGTACTAGGATAAACACAGTAATGAGCTTCTCTGGAAACAAATTTACAAAGATAAAAACTTCAAAGGCTCTGTACAGAAAGAGAAATTTCTAAAACACTGAACATCTGTAATACAGCCCCAAATTTCCTGTCTCCTCTCGTGAAGAGCTGGGCACCTCACAGGTTCCGTGGTGCTGAATGCTCATTTTCTGCTGCAGTGCAGGTCTCAGCTTTGGACCACAGCACCAAGAGTAGCAGTGATATAGTACTGCACAAACAACAAATCAGCACTACAGTCTCATTTCACTGTACCCTGATGTCAGGAGTTTGCACCACCTTTCTGGACTCAGACTATGACTGGCAGCTAAAAATAAATTACAAGTAACTGTTTTAAATACAAGGAGCTTGCTTGCTACATGAAATTGTTCTGCCCTCCAAAACCTTTGCAATTTGAGTTTGAACCTCATTATTCACCATGTATCAAAATCAGGCATTCCAGGACCTGCACGAGGTGCACAGAACTTTTCAGAAAAGGGACTAATTTCTATTATGCGGCCAGATAGAGACAAGAAGAGCAGAAAACAAGAGGAATGTGAGAACTTGATCCAGCTGAGTTCTTCGTAGAAAGCAAAAGTAAAATACCTCAAAAAGATCAAAGTAATATCTGAAAGATGAATATGAAGACCAAAATAATGGCATGTACTTGGTGCAACTACAGAAGACAGACTGAAGGGACAGACACCTTTTTCTGCCAGGATGGGTGAATACATTCACTAGCAAAGTCTTGCAACCAATTTAAAACAAAGAGCTCACGACTCTTCCCTGTGTTATTTTTTGCATCTCTGAAAATCCCTGTTCAGTTTGGTTTCCCTTCCTTTCTCTCTCTATCCCTGTAGTTGTCTTTTTTTCAGATATTCCTACTGTTTAATGCGCTTTCTAGCTGTGACCAAACAAATCTGAGGCTGTGAACAGATGATCATAAATTATTAAACTACAACTATTTACAGCTAATGTCAAATGAGTCACATTAACTGCATGAACTCCGAAACTTCACTTTTCTGTTTGATGTAAAATGCAGTATTTTGAAAAACAATTTCATGTTTCTAATTTCTTTAATACATAAAAACTCAAGAGCTTCAATTTAAAACAAATACAACAAACAATTTGAAGTTGGTATACATCTCTCCCCCCTTGATTCTCAGCCCCTGGTAAACACAGATCTTTCAAGAGAGAGGCTCACTGTTGATGTGCATATTCACACAACAATAAAACACAGCCTGGTGTGCAACTATCTGTAAATCCTTTTATTGTTTTTGTGACTGATACCTCCTCACTGGAACTTCTGGAACATACAGGAAGGAGAGCTCTTCCCTATCCCCACACATGTATCATTTTCTGCAGGCTCTCAATTGTCCAGCTACTCTCCACCGCTTTTACTGGACATTGATGCAAAAAGCAGAAGAGAGAAAGTATTTTTTGGACAACAGAACACTTGATTGGGAAAAAAAGAAATCAAGAGGTGCACTTAAAGCTCATGTTAACATTGAAAAATCTGTTTGGGTGATTGGTCCCCTTAAACAAATGTTTGCATATTCTTTTCATGCAAACCGAGTTCAGTGCAGACCCAGCCCCTCCAGTACATTCCCAGACACAAAGCAAACTGGCAACGTTGCTGCTGCAAGTCGTGCTTTTTGTGCCTGAGCATCACCTGCTTTGATACAGGTATGTTAGAGGTGTACACCAGGTGTTCTCCTTGGCATCCAAGGCACGCTTTTGAGCTGAATTCAATTCTCTCAATATATATGTCTCAACAGTGTGTAAGCAGTGCACAGCAGCAATATCTAAGAATGAATCTAACCTGGTAACTGCAGAGCAGATCAGCGGGACCAATAACTAATGAACATCACACTCACATTGGTTATGAGAGCTAAGATGCTGTCTCTTCCCATAGTAATAAGAAATAGTAGCTTCTTCCCACAGTAAGGAAGAGATTACCTTAATAAATCGAGACCACTACAGTCACATAAAACTGAAAACGTTTTAGTCAAGTATTGTTGGCATTTATCAGAAAACTTCCTTTTCCTGAAGAGTAAGACACGTTCTGAAGAGTTCACACCAGGCACATCAACCTAACTGCACTAGGAAGCAAGGCAGATGCAGGAATTCCTCTATCCTACACAGGGAAGCCCCACACACCCCCTACTCTTCATCAGTGCAAAGCAATGGCAATACCAGCCCACCCTTGTGACCCATAATGAGGACTTGTAATGCAGGTCCTGTCCAACTTAACCAACTTCCATCATGTAACATCTTGGTACTTTCCTGATGTGAGAAGTCTACAGAGGAAGAACTTTTGTTCAGCCCACATTAGAAGACAACATGCTTTGTGAAGTGTTTGAGGGTTTCTGGGAGAGCAGAAAGGTTCTTCTTCCCTGATTACCCTTTCACCACTTACAGGTGTACTTCAGGGGCAGCCTTAATGCACCACCTCATCTGCAGTCCTTTGTTGCTTAGCACAGGGATCAGCATTGTCATCTAAATTTCTGACAAAACAGCTCAAACTGTCCACAAAATTCCTTCAACAGAAGGAACTGACTGCCCTGAGAATCTGATATGAAAAAGGAAAGACCCATAAAACCGCACAAAATAGGATTTTTATTCCAGTATTAAAGCCATAGGAATGTCAGCTTACATAAGGTCTGTCTAACAAGTTAAAGACAGACCACAATTTTCTCTCTTTTCACTTTTCCTTTTCTTTTTTTTTTTCATTTCTCATGGGAGGAGTAGCTAATCTGATGCCATCTGAGAGTTTCCAGGCACACAAAGAGGCCTGAGCTGTGACCCACACGTTCCTGACTGACCATTAATATCAGGTTTATTAAGAGAAACATTCTCTCAGGTGAACAAAAAGCTCCCCTACAGTTAGCAACCAGGTTAAATCTGTGCTTGGACCTTGAACACCTTCTGGCTTTAAAGAAGGAAAATTAGAGGAAAACCTAAGCCATTAAATCAGAAGACTCCTTTCTTACCCTCTCACTCATCTCTAGCCTGATGTCTTTCTTGCTGTTCCGTTCATGGAAAGGGAGATTTACTGGTGAGCGTCCATAGTCACCAGGAATTAATAACTGTGGACAATCACAAGATCACGGAGAGATGCAGCTTGTACCAACCACTCAGCCTTGTCCAGGCACAGGGATGCAGAGCCTGCAGTTAGAACCTCTACAACCTGCCTAGATGGGCTACAGAGCTGGAACAGCAGAGCCTTACGGGACACACACGCTGCTCCACAGGCTCGCAGCGACCCTGGAATCCTCAGGGAAAAGTATGCAGAGGGCAGCACGTGGAGTCTGCAACAAGGGCACACTTCCAGGGAGGGGAATCTTTTAGTACTCTCTGGAACTGGCAGTATCTTCTGGTATCTCCACCTGCCATCAATACCACCAGCAGCACTGGGGTAACAGAGCTTCAGTTACAAATATAGACTCTGGCAGAAACTACAGGGACTTGGACACTTTCTGCCACCTCCTGTGCTCTCACGTTTCTGTACATCAGCCAGATGTGGCTGCCAGTTCCTGTATCCAACTGACCTGATCCATCTTAGCTCCTTCTCATTCAGGTTGAAGCTAGTCCCATCTAACAAAACCATGGGAAAGAAATTACACCACATTCATAAGACCAGACATATTCCCAACCAAGACTGGAGGTGGCACGGGGACAGTATTTTATTTCTGCTGCTGGGCTTCTAGAGCTCAGCTCTCCTCCTAAATTTCTCAGGGCATCAGTTGTCAGGAGAGCTTCTGAAAGGAAGAAGCCACCATTCCCAAAAGGCAGATGCCGTGCTGGGACTCAGTTGAACATACTCAGCCAAAATGCATTGAGATGTACAAACTAAAGCTCTGATTTTCTTCAGAGAATGCACTTTACAGCTGGGAGGTCACCTGCTTACTTCTGTGCAGACTGACAAAGCCACAAAAGAAGTCTGTGTGAAGGAGGAGATCTCTGTTGAGGAAAAGAATGACAGGCCTATTTCCATGCTTAACACTGCAAAGCTGCTCAAGTGGTTACAATGAGAGATCTGTGCCCTTTGGCACAGTGAAAAGTTGAGTTTCAGATCATAAAAATCTATAAAAATGCATACTTGAACTAAACTGGTATTGACTCAGCACCAAAATAGCCTGAGGGTTACACCTGCATACTCAAATTAATTTTCAAGTGCCTCTTTTGCTATGCAGGGTATTTTATGTTACAGTTGTACCGTGCTTATATAACCTACTCGAAATGTATTTCCCCTTGTTTGGAGTAACAACTTTCTGGAGATGTTTCATAAAGTCCAATTTGAAAAGAAATTAAAGGCAAGAGCCTTCCCCACATATTGATTCCTGACTCGCACACAGAATACCTGCTGGGCTGAGATCAAGCAGGTCTCTGCTGATTACAGAGCACAGGTTAAAATGCATCGAGCTGTTAATAAATGGAGGCTTATATAAAGCCTTTTAATGTCTTCATCAGCATGCATCCTATACTGCTTACTGGGAAGTGCTTTTATAGGGATCTCACTGACAGTGGAAGAGAAGTGTGTTTGGTGTGACACACAGTGAACAGCACTCACAATCCAGGGGGCTGGGCACAAGTGCCCACTGCATCTCTGTCCCAAGCAATGTTAAACTACAGTGTTACCAGTCCTGACAAATGCATCTTCTTGAAGAGATGCAGCAGTTGTACCTCTCTTCCCCTCCTTCCCCACACACCAGCAGCCTACCCCAGTACTTCACTGTCCTCACTACTCTCTGCTGCAATTCAAGCTTCTTACTCCTTGTCCTAAACAACACAGAGATCAATACCAGCCTGTCCCCTTCCTCGCTGAAGTCCCTTAGAAGCTCCCCTCAAAGTCTCTTCTTCATGTTATTTCAATCAGTACTCCATGGCAGGTTTTCTGAGCCTCTAATCGTTCTCAGTGCCTTCCTCTGGATTCTCTCCAGTTGACCCAAATCTTTCATAAAGGATTTAGTACAGCAGTCCACCTACAGCCACTTCAAGCCTGAAACAGCCATAAGGATGACTTTTAATGTCCTGCAGGACAACAATGCTACATAATCTGACACTGGGTTTTGTTTGGGCAAATGCTATGAACTGATTAAGATCTTCTATTCCAGCAAAGCTGGAACCATTGTTCCATGAAACCAGAAGCAGTATGTACATACTATATACATTATCAAAGACAACGTTCTCACATAATCAAACTACATAATTCAAACTGCTGAGTGAAAAGTACACTATCTATCCAGGAATCAGCAGTACTGTGCCATTATCTCTCAGGCAGGGGATGCACAACTAAGTACAAGAATCTCAGCAGCCAACTCCCTGTCATCCCAAACCCCCTTTCTCAAAGAGCTTTCACCAGGCCATTCTACTCTTCTGATGGGCTACAGATGTTTTGTGCACTTTTCCCTGAGACAAGGCTTCCAGACTGTGGTCAAACAGCAGAATTATAAAGAGCCCCAAACCAGCTCAGACTAGTTCTGTTACAAAAGGTCACTTCCATTCTGTGACAATGATTTTAAAGAGAGTTTGAGGACAACTGGCTGCACTTCTCCAGCTTAAGGTGTCCTATTTTACAGGTTATGAAATTCCTCTAACGTAAACTATAAAACAAAAATTCTGTCCTTTGTACTTACCCCTCTCTTTGGTAGTCCTCATCTAAATTTGACAAAAGCTGGGACCCAGCCACAGACAGATCAAGGGCAGCTAAAGGCAGATCTCGATAAGCAAAGTTAACAAGCTGTACAGGAGCAATGCTTTTGGTCTCTTCTTCCACATGTTGTGAAATTATCTCAACTTCCGAAACACCGCCTTCAATCGTAGGCCTGAAAATGCAATAAACACATACACACATAAGCAGATACAAATGTATAAAGAAGCAAACAAGCAAAAGTTAGAGACAAGAACTGAATAGAATCTCAAAGAGCCAGCAACTTAAAAGGCCTCTGCAGGGTCATTGATGAAACAGACCAAATCTCTCCAAACCTGTCCTTCAGAGATGTGACCAACAGAAACCTCACAAAGAAAAACTGCATTTCACTCTGCTCAATTCGCTTCAAAAGCACTAAATATAAATGGATGTGTTATAAACAAGCAAATATAAAAAAATGCATTAACCCAAAAGCAAAATACTTATGCAAACCAGAAAGAAGACATGTAACTATACCAACTAAAAACTCACTGCTTTGCAAGTTACATCAGTGAGCAGTGAATAGCTAAGCTTATTAGTCGCTATACACAAATCAACTGTTAATTAATGGATGCAGTTTGACCCCTCTTCCACTGTGGATTTGAGTATTGATTCAAATAGTTTTGATGGATGGCAGCTTTGCTTCATTTAACTAGAAAGGATCGTTGTGTTATTTCAAAATAGTTCTGAAAGGAGAACAACGATTCACGAGAATTATGGACTCCTCCATAAAGATTACCCTAACTATCCTTATGTACAGCTTCTAAATGTGATCATGTATTCTTAGACCAGCCCACTAACACTAATGGAAACTCCATGCAAGCACAAACTTGTGCAGCTTTCTGCCAGGGGAGCCTGTTAACTTCTGAAGAAATCTCAGGCTACTGTCAGAGGTTTTCAACAGCAGGTGTGAAGATACTCTTTTTCCATAGGGATATAGTTAAAAAGTTCTTAGCACCCAACTTCACGGTATTGGTGATTTTGTTTTAAAGAAGTTTATTAAAATCTTCCAGTAATTTAAGCAACCTGATTAACAGTTCCTTCTTTTTTCCCCGAAAAAGTGAAGAGTTTAGAAGAGTACTTAACTGATATAGCTTGTGTAAGGATATCACCTCAGGATGTGGGTGAAGAAACTAAAACCCTGTGTGAAAGTTCCCATTTGTCAGGGCCTCACCATCAGAGTAACCCTGTCAGATGCAAAACATTGTTCCTAAACTAAATGGAGCTAACTGCTGCCAGCCTTACACAAGACGGTAATTTTAAAAACCAGAAAATGCTGTTATACCTCAAGTATTTGGCAGGGAAAGGCTGCAGCTGTGTCACACTATGGCAGAAAGTAGAGGTAAAAGGAAGTACTATTCAAACAACCTAAAGCCTTTGATTTTATTCATGTATAACTAATAATGGAAAGTAATGAGATTCTCTAATTTTCAACTGAACTGTATTCCTGTGTAAACAATCTGAAATCAGAAACCCAGAGGTAGGAGCTAATTTTAGCAAGAATTTTCTTTGATTTTCACCTTTAGTGCCATCCTGTGGACATTTACCTTTACAGGACCAAGGTAGTTCAGTTTTGCATGAAAGAGCACACAGTGATCCAATTTCCAGTCTTATAAAGGAAAAAGGAAATAGGTTGCTGCTGCCTTCCCTCTCCCAACAGTATCTAGCGTCTGTATTCTTAGACAGACTAAATGACAGGCATAGTCTGATTTGACTGAAAAGAAAAACAAAAAGACAAACTGGTGTTGGCAGACAGCTTTGGGACAGGTTTGATGGCAGGAAAAAAAAAGATAACTAGACCTGAAAGTAATGTAACATACTAGATTTCAGCCACTTCTGTCAGTAACACATCAGACATGCTTACAGCAGTCACATTTTTTCTGCTAATTCACACTCTTTTGAGAACCACAGAACCTTCTTGATGCCACAACATCATTCTCCTACGGGTAGTAACCTGTTCCCTTTCATGTAAAATAAGTTATATCAGACAGTACTTACTGAGGATTGGTCATGTTGGAGGATGCAACCGAGTCAGCAGTAGTTCCAATATTCAACTAATTCCAGCTGCTCTGCATAGGACTCCTAGCCTTGCAAGATTAGGTCTCTGTGAGAAGCAAATCAAAGTTATCTAAAACAGAGGGCCACACTGACTTCTGTTGTCAGGTTGCAAGTTTGTCTAATAATTTTCTTTCCCACGTGATTCCTTTTCAAAGTGTTTTTATTCCAGGTTAATTCCTCCACATTATGGAAGCTGTAAAGTTACAGTGCATTTACTTACACACACAGACACATAAATACTTCCATAAGAACACAGGCCTTGTTTTAAACTACTGTATTGCTGAGAAACATAACCAAGATCAGAGGGAGAAGTGGATTTTCAAAGAAAGCTCATGACTTCAGGAGTGTAAATTCTGCTGGAAGCCAAATGATTTTTTACAATTTAATATCCATTACAGAGATGAGCATTAGCTTTGTCAGTGAAGTTTAGGGGTTTGTTCTCCATTTTCCAGTTTGAACTGTGTTCCTGACTCCATTTGCTACTTTAGAAAGTCTCTTCCAAGAATTAATTCATGTTGTCAAACATTCTACATGGGCTGTTATCAGGAGAGCACTTTGATAACAAAACCCAGTAACAGATGTGGAAAAGGTGCCACATTTGCCCGTGGCAAAATCTCCACTTGTGCTTTACCTGGACCAATGCAAGGGAACCAGAATGGGAGAGGACAATGTGACAATGAAACCTACTGATACACAGGTTTTGGAAGCAGGGAAAATGGCGAAAACCACAAACCAAACAAAAATTCTTAGAAAAAGATGTAATGAGAGACTTTGTAAAGCTACTCTGAAGATTATATGCCAAATAGTTTTTAAAAGCAACATCAAAACAAACTTTAATTAAACAAAAATAAAACATTGGCACATTAGGATGTTACTGACAGTAACACCAGTGATCATGAAAAATGCTTGTTATACTAAACTTTACACTAGAGTCTCTTACAGGCTGGATTGTTAGTCAAGTATTTACATTACTCATTTATTTAGTGGAGACATGCAAATGTAGCTACAGTAAGACCCTTGACCCTTAACATTCGCTTCATACACAAAAATAAAATTGAACTTACGTCTTTCATAGAGCCATTTCCAAGGCCTTATTTCATGTTCTGTAACCTTACATTGGCATTCTTACATTTTCCAGATAATGTGCCTGGGTGTGCAAGAAGAAAGGGTCTACACTGTGATCACCCTCCTCAGGTAGATAAATCAGCCAAAGGCAATTTAATTATTCATATGAAGAAACACTGACAACTTTAAAACAAAAGACTACACATATTTTAGAAAGACACACACACTCCATTCATTTATAACCTTCTAGTATTTCTAAAGGCAGAATAAGAAGCAAAATTTTTTCAGATAAAGCTTTGCTAATACAGCAGAAACTTCATTTCACACCCATTCAATATCAATGGGAGTCTCTTCACTGGCCTTTATAGTCCTTAATTATTTTATTTACTATATCCCTAAGGCAGCAAAATACTACATAATTTGTCTAAAATTATGTATGTCTAAGTCACACACAACTTTATGATAGCAACTGTTAATAAAACAAAACTAAAATATAAGAATCAGCCTTATTTTGCGATGTTTGTTTCTTAACCTAGTAAAAACCTCACCATTTATTTGTGAGACAGCACCGTGTCAATATCCCCAGTCTCCCTCCCAAACGGGGCTTAGAAAGCCAAACAGCGACAAAAAATGTACAGCTGGATTTTAAAAAACCACTTATTTTTCAGATTAACCTCAAGATTTGAGGGAACTGCACTCATAACTATGGGGCCAGCAACACTGCAGTTCCTTCACACAGGATGTGAACATCAAATATTTGCCCCCCCCAGAACACAGAGTCTCTTTTTTCCCCGCAAGCTGGAAATACATTCACAATCACACAGAATTCTGTATTACAACTGAACCAGGTCTCTGAACCAGAGCTGACCAGCAGAACTCCACTAAGCCAGAGCAGGTCCCTGCTCCTGGAGTTGGCAGCTCTGCAGGGACAGTTTGCTCACCACAGGACCGGAGGAGCAGCTCTGCTGATGGCTCCACAGGGAGCAGAGTCCAGCCCGCTGAGCCCAAGGGATCTACCATGACACAAGGTGCTCACAAAGGTGGCACGAGGAACCTGGAGCTGCACCTGAAAGGAGATAGAGGCAGTCAAGTCTCCAAAGGACTCAGTGGAGCCTTCCTGAGAGAAAGAGTGGCAAGAAGTGAGTAATTTTTGGTGCAAATGACTGATGTATTAGCTGTTTAACAAAAAGACAGGTAGTTAGCAAGTACAATAAGAGAACAAGAAATATGCAATAGACTGTGTATCTCTATATCCTAAATGGATTGCTGTGATTTGTGCTTCTTTCCAGGCTTTATGCAAGCAACAGAAATACCTTAACATATACTGGTATTTTGCAGAAACATATTTTTTTACCATCCACTCCACCTCATCTATCTGTTTTTAACTTCCTTAAAACCCCCCACCTTTTATAGCAACATAAAACACTTGCAACTTCCACTGGAAATCTCTGTGCAACTGAGTGGTGTTTAAAGGCAACAAGGATCAGTAGGGAGATTTTATTCTTCTGCACTTCTCACTCTCTTGCACTCCTATGGGACATAGTGTAAGCAAAAAGGAATGATGTAGCTCTCCTCCCTACCAACAGGGACAAGCAGAGGGCACCTTTTGGGTTATTCCATCCACCACTCAAGTGGAAATTTTTCCATACAGCCCCTTCCTCACCTAACACACTCAACTGATT
Source organism: Anabacerthia variegaticeps (assembly GCA_035583185.1). Classification (NCBI taxonomy): domain Eukaryota; kingdom Metazoa; phylum Chordata; class Aves; order Passeriformes; family Furnariidae; genus Anabacerthia; species Anabacerthia variegaticeps. Next base: position 19,976,270 of record JAWWEW010000017.1, on the reverse strand, counting down.
CAGCAGACAAAAAAGCCTCATCTCCTACAGTTTGATCTGGTGGAATTAGTTAACAGGCCCAGAGGTTTTGGCTTTTCCCCCTCACTTTACAGAACTGAGACCGGGCAGCACACAGTAAATGCTGAGTTGCCAGGGGAATACAGACAATGCCCATTTTGTGAGAGTTCAGCAATTCTGTCTGTTCCATGATGTGTTTTCAAGGGGAGATGGCTGTAGAAGCACAGTTTCCAAAGTTTAACAGAAATAGTTTAAAAGGGAGATATGACAGAAAGGAAAGAATTGTTCCACGAGTTTCTAGTGCAAGCTTTTAGCAGTATAACAACCAGAAGCATTCACTGGACTGACTTATCTTGTATGTACCATAAAGACAGTGCAATCTGATGGGAAGCATATAAGTTTGTAGACAAGAAGCCCAGCTTGAAATGTGTGGGATCACAGTACAAGTGTCAGCACAGCTGACTCAGCTCTTCACCCCTCTGCAGCAGGCGAAGGAAGCCCTACCCCGTTCACTGAGCTCTTGCTGAGACAAGATCCTCAAAGCATTTAAAAGCGCTGGGCTTGCCTTCCCAGCCCTTCAGCTCTCCTGTTCTCTGCACAGGTACTTTACATGCCAGTGCTCCTCGAGGCTTCTGCCAGGTACCCTTGGGTTGATTGTGGTTTCTCCCCTCCCTGCTGTGCAGCTCCCGGGCTGTGCTGAGCCACACGGGCTGGCCGTGGGTCGTGCTCTGCACTGAGCAAAGGTTCACACTGCTGTCCTTGCCCAGCACACATCCTGCCCGAGTTAATTTGTTAATGTTCAGATCAACCTTCTATTGTCAGTCACCATGGCTTGGCTGGAGCTTGCTAATAGGAGATAAAGTCCAGCTCAAACAACACAAAGCACAGAACAGAGTTTGGAAAAGCGTAAAATGCTAAAACACAGCACGTGGTGCACATACACTCTAAGCTAAAAGAAAAAAACCCAGAACCAAAACAAAACTCCAGGAGCAAACTTAAAAAAAAAAAATAAAACAAAATCTATACTCCTCTTGTGCATGAAAACCACAGCTTTTAGCATTGATTTAAGCACAGTATTACAAAACGTGTCACAGTGTAGTGGGCCCAATTGGGGGTGGGGAGTAGGAAGATGGTTTAATTTAAGCCTTTTGCACCAAAGTCCCTACTAACTTGTACCCTATTCAGCTGAGCTGAAGTCAAGACAACATGATTCAGAGCTGTTTGCTGTACTTGCTCATGTTCTGAGGCATACTATCATGAAGCTGTACAAAATTCAGATGTTAACTGAAACACCTGCATTCATGCCTTTATGAGATAGCTACAAAATCAAACTCTTCTAACTAAGGGCTCTTCCCCACAGTCCCCCAACAGCAGCACCTGGACAGGTTTGCATTCAAAGGAAATGCCACAGGAGACCTCACTGCTGGCTGCAATGTGGGATTTAGGTGTCCTTGCCCAGCTTCAGCTCCTTCCTCTGCCCACAGGCTGTTACTGTGAGCTGGACCAGGAACCTCCCTTGGCATTTCTCTCAACAACAAGACTGTCGTTCTTTTCCTGAACTTTAAAAGGGAAAAAAAAAAAAAAAAGCAGGATGGCTTCCCTGATCATAGTACAGCTCCAAAAATAATTATGTCAGCAAACCTGAAAGTATAGGGCAGAGCACTGTGCACAGCCACAGGAATAAACAGCACAGAGGAGAAAGACTTTAGATCAGAAATACTCAAATCAAAGCCAACGTGCAGAGCCCCAGTCATTGGCAACACTAGACTGGAGTAAATGCCCAACATGAAAACACAGAAGAGACTGAGGAAGGAGTGGAAAGGAAGAGGTTTCTGGGAGGGTTTCTCCTTTGTCACACTGGAGCTTTTTACTTTGAATCTAGTCCAGATCAGGAAAAGGAATTTTGCTTCCTTTGTGCAAACAAGTTATGCTCTTATTTCAGTCTATAAATTAAAAGTTTTATGCCATCTAAAGCTCAAATGCAAATGATGGCTATTCAGGTGCCAACTGGGCATTCCTAAGGGAGCTATTCAGAAAATGGGAAGAAAGAGAATAATCTGAAATAGAGGCAGGGGAAACACCCAAGCAGACATTAGCCCAGAAGCCTTCCAAGAGAAAAGGGAAGCGTGATTTAGGGGTAACTATGTTCAGCTCTTGTGAATTAGCCCAGCCAATTTATTTTGTGATTAATACCATGGATATCATTCTGAGGATCAGCATGAACCTGATGTGATCACTCATCTCTCCTACTGCAAGTTACATTTCCCCAAGAACTGAAATTAGACACCCTGGGATCACAACAACTGGTTTTGTTCTGAGAATTTTAAACAGTTCCATACATCTGCACTTCGAAAGTTTTATTGGTCATGTATATCAAAACTGTTTCCTTCAGCAATCCAGCAACTTGCACTTCTGAAGGGAAAACCCTGATAAATCTGCACTTCCTTGCTTTGCTTCACGTTGAACAAAATTGATTTGTTTTTTTCCCCAACGGGAAAAATCACAGGTCATGATATTAAAAGAAAAAAAAATTCTTTTGAGTAAACTGACCCTCCCTGAAGCCTTACTTGGGACAAGAGTTTGATAGAGTATTTGTTTATATGGCTCTCTGTAGGTGGATAGGGAGCATCTCCTCTATTTGTTTTTTAAAAACCTCACATTTAGATTTGTCAAAAAATTACAGACACACTACACAGAAAACAAACAGCAAATTAACCTTCTTAATCTTTAACATGCTCATGCAGTGTCCAAAAGGAAAGAGGCAGAAGAGATGGGCCATTTTATTTCAAGTCAGAAGGGACACCGAATTTTGCATCTTTTTTATCTAAAACCAGTGAAGTTTTCAAATATATCACAGGAAGAAAAAGGAAAAAACCCTCCAACGCAGGAGAGGTATTTAGATTAGAAAGAGTCAAGCATTCATAAATCAGGAAATGGCAGATTTGAACCTGCTCATGCGGCCATAATTCTATCCCCTTGTGGGATCGTTCTGTAGGCTGAAATTAAGTAGAACGCTGTTTGAGGAAAAAGGAGCATGTAATCATGTAACTAAAGACTCTCATTATTTGTAAGTGTAAGTCACACTTTCTAGAGAGAAGTTTAGGTGGGCCAAAAAAAGAGAGAAAAATTATCTTGTGCCCAATTATAATAATCTCTTCTCAAACACACTGTGATCATTGGTGGAATGCTGACCATTTCAGTACCACAAACCTGGACTACAGGACAAGTAAGAGTAGTTGGAAGAGGAGAACTTTAGAGGAGGGCTGATCCAACACAGACTCAGGAGAGCCCAGCCAAGCCCACACCCTGCCAGGAGCTTGAAGGTGTGCAGTACATGGTACTTCCAGACTGGGAGAAACAGGAGGAGCTGCTTTGTTTGGAAAGGTTATGAAAAGACTCTGCTTATGCTCCTTATTTCTGCTTTTTCTCCACCTACAAGCTGGGAGGGAGGGCAGGGGCTGTGCAGCAGGTCTGCAGGCAGGGCTGTGACTTGCAAACACTCCAGCATGGATATGCTTTTCACACAAAGCAGAGCTGCCCCGACAGCTCCCCTGGGCCCTTGCTCCAGTCCATAGCATGGAGACTGGGTTGGTCTGCTTGAAGCTCCTCAATAAACAACAGGCATTCATTCAGCCACAAGATTATTCATTCGATCTCTTTCCCTGGAATGACTCCAAGCATGCCATTTCCCTTACCACTTTACAAACCACCCTCATTCAGTAATAAATTGATGGTCCCAACACTTATCTATAGCTTCTGCATGTGATGACAGTAGAAGAAAAAGCCCCTACACCACAGGACTCTCGAGTCCAGGGAGCAAACAAATGAGAGCAATCACAGTCAGAAGGTCCCTTTACAGATTTGTCTAGCCTTCAAAACCTGGGCCTACTTAATAAGGGAGAGCCCAAAGGCAGGCTTAGTGTTTCCCCTGAGAATCAGGCACAGGGCTGGCAGCTCACACCATTTTCCGGCGTGTCTGAAGGTCTCCTGCTCTGCTCCTGGCTGCAGCTGCTGGGGTGGCACCTCCACTGAAGCGAGGGCACTCCTGCCCATACAGAGAGCACCCCTTGGAGCAGACACGGCTCCCAGGGAGATGATCACTCCTTACAGCACGGCACAAGGATCCCAGCAGGGACGTGGGCTTGGCTAAATGGCTCCAGCAGGATGTCGTGCTGATCCTGCTCCTGGGCTCACAGCTGGGAAGCTCAGCATTAGCTGGCTTTTGCAATGTGCCACTGCACATGTTGATAGGAACGAGCCTGGCATCAACAGCTCCACTGGACTGAAAACATCTGCTTTTTTCCAGTCTGGGAAACTAAATGACTGTCATAAAGGGCTCAGTCAGCACAGAGTCAGAAGATTGCTGGGATAAATTTCATAACACAGGTACTCCCCCCACAACCCCGGGTTCTTTGTGCCACAAATTCTGGCTTTCAAAAGAAAAAAACCAAACCAAAATGAAACACCCCCAAACCTCCTTCGAATCTCCCTTGGATTAAATATTAAAATATTAAATTTGAAACCCAAACAAGGCTGGGCTAACAACAATTCCATTTCTGAATTCTAAATTTTTGGGGATGACACTAACCTAGTCAAGTCATATTAAGCCAAATTATTACTACTGAAAGCAAATCAAGTACCAATTTAGTTTCAAAGAAGCTTGGTTTGCTTGTGTCTGACAAGAGTCAGCTCTTGGATTTTGCTCTTAGCTCTCTTTTTCTTCCTCCCTGGAACTGCAGTGAAAAGCCACAACCAGAAACCTGCAGCCACATCTTTTTGTTTCCAAGCCAAGCAAGATCTTTGGAACAGTGAAAAAAAAAAATACTTGCACTTTTGAACACGTTAGAATGAATGTTTTTAGGTCTATATAGATACCTGGCAGATCATCTCTGATTGGATTTGAGTTTATCACACATGCACTTAATTTTTGCAATCTGCTAATGGATTTTGAGGTAAGAATACAAGTTCATTTGAATCCAACAGCAAAATTGATTTGAACAGAGCTGGAATTTCACTCAGGCTTTTAACAACAGCAGAAGAGTAACACAAATACTTGAGACAACCTCCCTTGAGAGACCGTGAGTACGATGGATGCCTCAGTTCAGGGGGTGACACTGTCAACCTGTCTTACAGGACACTGTCTCAGTCGTGTGAAAGTTACCACCTGTCCTGAAAATGGTTAAAACTCACTACATTTTATGGATTTTGGATTGAAAGGCCTTTTGGAATTTTAAAAGTATTCCCTAGTTTTCTAGAGGAGTTAATGTCAACCAAAATGCAAAAGACTCACAATACTACAATAAGAATGGGGGAAGGTACAGAGAAACACCTCATAAGAAATTCCTGGCATTTATTTAATCTCTTGAAGCTGAGGATTTCAATGCATCTTACCAATTATGGCTCTGTGAGGCCTGTAAATATTATATTTCTATATAAGGAGGAGACTGACAAGTAAGTTCTTTAGACCACTTCTGTCTCTCACACAGTCAGCAGTACAAAATCAAAACAAACCTAAGTAGACTGAACTAAATCCAATGATTAGACAAGACAAAAGCAGCATTTGGAAGTAAAGATTTCATTCTAAGAACTGACTATATTACAAATGTGTTTTTAAGAAATATCTATGTTCTGTCATTCCTGGAAAGCACTACGGGCAACCTTCCAGACAAAATGCAATAAATTTATATGAATTTATGGCTTTATTGTGTATCTTAAAAGAAAGTATATAATAATTAGGCTATTGATGTGAAATATATTGCTCTTCTCTCAAACAGCGCTACGCTTTGTAATTCAGCTTTTGGAGGCAAACAGCCCAGCTGTTTGGAATGCAAATTTACAAATTGTTGCAGTATTTAATCCTGGTGATGCTTACAGGGTAAACTCCACTCTGCAAGAGCACACAGATACTAAAATCCTTGAATTCATGTCTGTCTTGTACTTCAGAGACAAGTTATTTCACGCAGGCATGCAGACACAGCAGCTGTGCTATGTGTGGCTGGGAAAGTCTTTAGTGATCACTGGGAGCCCAAAAAGGCAAGATTTAACTGCCTTGTTGTAGCATGCAGTGTACTGAGAGCCATTATTTTAATCTATGGCCAGTGCATTTAACCGTGTCAACCCCTCAGCAGGTGATGGAATGCACTTACCACATACCACAGGCCGGGTTTCTGCCACAAAATGCTGATGGTGAGGGACTCAGTCCAAGCTGCAAGCGGGCCCAGCCCTGACAGGCCTATGGACCATCTGAAGGACACAGCCCTGTCCACCTGCCAGTAATTTCCACGTGTAGGAGCAAAGTGTGCACCTTGGCCCCTCTTCCAGCTGAGGTCTGGAAGGTCTCACAGGGGGACACACATGGCCAGCCTGTGTTTGGAGTCTGCCTGGACTGTCCACTGCACACTGCACGGCTAAGAGAACAATTCTGCCCACTGGACCTGCAAACAGGACAGGAAGTGATTGCTCTTTTTTAACTAGAGGTAAGGGATTCATTAGTTATTTTCTGTGGAACGCAAGAAGCATCACTGAAGTATGCAAGAGCAGTACTTTCTGAAAACATTAAAAAGCATTTGGTCTGCACAGACATGTAGAATTTTTCCTTCAGAATGGAGCTACTTGCTTGTTGATATAAAGACATATTCAAATGCATTCAGCTACTGGTAATATACCATACGTGGAAGTAAAAATGCCAAATTTATCTTTTCCCCTCTTCAGGAACACATAACATCACCATCCCTGTCCAGTCCTCATCTCTTTTAAACTCTGGAAGAACAGAGAGGGCTGATGCTCTTGTCACTTGAGTAAATGGAGGGCATCACAAGCTATAGAATAAATTCCAAAGAACAGTGAAGGAACACTCACCCATGAACTCCTTTAATTTAAATGGGAGAACTGTCAGCTTGTGCTCTTCCATTGATTGCATCAGCATCAAGATAAACTTGAGATTAACTTCTCAGTTGCTAAAGGCTCACAAAGTTTACTCTTCACTAGGAAATTAATTTTATTGTGATTTAACACTGTGAGCCCAGAACCAGTTTTTCCTATGGCACACTAATTTGGTTCTACTGCTAACATACTAAGAAATATCTGTGTTGTAAAGCAATGAGAATGGTGCTCTGGCATTCAGATTTAAAATTTACTTCAGTATTTCCTCAGGCTTCTCTACTGCACTTTGAACCAGGGACTTAGAGACATCTGGCAAAAGGGAGCACAGCTGACCAAGCTCATCAACCATGGCCACAGCAGAGCACAAGGGAGCAGAGGCCCTGATCAGTAAGAACAAGGCTTGGATATCTTAGAGGCAGATAAAATATGTGCCATGGTTCTAACAGAAGGGCCAGTGCTGTGATGCTATCTCACGTTTGCACTTCAGCGCCTGAAGGCCACTTCAGGTGCCTTCATAGGACTAGACTGTGGGTTCCTGGACACAGTTCTTCCTTCAGGGAAAAAGGGAAGAAAAAGAAAAAAAAAAAAAAGAAAGTACTTCCCTGCCTTGGAGAAGTTTTGATCATAAAGTTAAAGGAACTGTAGTGCTGCGACACAACGATAAGGGAAAGCAACTGATGAATTTAACAAAAATGCAGAGGATCCTCACCGTGGAGCTGGCCTTTCTGAAGTGGCCCCAAGAGCCCCAGAGGTGCTGCAGAGCCCACCAAAGCTCCTGCTGCCACTGAGAAAGCAGCAAGGAAGTGCAGGACAGAGACCTGGCTTCAGCTTCTCAGCAATTCCATAAGCAAACTCTGCAGTAATTGTTCTACTCGCTGCTTATCAAATCATAGCAAAATGGGAAGAAACAAATAGCATATAAAAAGATGACATGTATTTTCAATTAAAAGTCATGCATGTTAATTCCTAGGTTGCTCTTTAAATATAGAACCACAGTTGTTCATCTGTAGAGAATGAGGAGATGAACTGAAGAAGCAAAGTTATTCCCATTTAAAATGCCTGGCACTAAGTCTGAATCAGACACAGTGGCTTTTGCCTGTGTATTAAATAATTATAACAAACATATTAAAGGAGATACAATAATTTTCTGTGAACAATGATATCACACGTGAGAGTTTCTGCTGGAGAAATGTAGTACAATGGACAAGTTTATGCAACAAACTTCTGTACTCTGGAGTTCAGTTCAGGGAATACAAAAAGCAGATGTTTTTGAAAAAGCTTTGTTTGGTCACTATTTTCTTTAAAACAGAAGATCATAAAAGCCAACCACATTGCCTCACAGAAAAAAAATCTATCCTTCAGTATTCTGTAGCACCACACAGACAGAAAAGCTTTGGCCACTGTTGTGTGACCCAACATAGCAGTCATCCTGCCACCCTCCACAGCTCTATTTTAGCAGTATCTTATTTAGTACTTCAAGTCCCATGACCCATATCCAATAAGGAGGTTCTGTCTAATACACTGAGCAGATAAAAGGGTACTTTTCAAGCAAAGGTTACGCAAGGGATCCATACTGCAGTGCAAGCCCTGGAACAGTAAACAAATGCCAAGATCTAAATAAAACACATTTTCCTTCTTCAACCCAGAACCCATTCCAGTCACCTGCTTGTAACTGAACTATGTCTGCTACAGCTGCAAACACAGACAGAGAGGAGAGCAAAGAAGCTACGTCCATATTAGCTTCTGGATGAAAAATATGAAGAGCTGGTGAAACAGCTGGAAAATTTTCAGAAATATGTATCAACACTGCATTAACCCCTCCAACACAATCATTACCAGCTAAACAATCTACCAATCTCAGCCAAAGACTCACTAGCACTTTCAACAGGATTTCAGTAAACTAATGAGTGCACACTCCCTAACTAATCCCAAGTCCAAGACCATATAGGGAACAGATGCCAAAATCTCAAGTTTCTTTTGGCCTGGCACTCAGTGAAAAATGCCACTTCCTAATAGAAAGAAAAGCCTTCAGTATTATATACATGTAGGTTTTCAGGGGTTTTTGAAATACATATGAAAATACTCTAAAATTAATTTTGTTTTAAAGTCTTATTTGAATCAGAAATACAAAAATGCAAGCCCAATACAAATCCTCCAATAAAACAAGAATATGTGCAAGGAATTAAGATGATACTGGCATCAGGTGAGAGATTCACTGCACCTGACACTGTAAAAACAAGCATTGGAAATGAGGCAGCCTGCTGCAAAGACCAATAAGGGCTTTAAAAGAACAATATCTTCATTTCTAAACTTCATAGCTCCAAAACACTGATCCTGAATAAAATTCATTCTCCTGTGTTATCCTCCTCACTCTCAAGATATTCCTTTCAAACATGATGTTGGCAATTGACAGTTTATGACCCGTAGAATTCACAAAGCTTTCAGATGGTGCCAAGCACCTGTTCTTTGCAAGAGATGTCAGAGGAATCCACTGCAAACTTCACTGTGAGACTGAAAAGGGAAAGACACCAAAAGGACAAGCAGAATCCTATGATTTTTAAGGTCCTACAAATGAACAGTCTTTCAGTCAACAAAGTTGGCCCACACTTTAGTTATTCACATGCTATTTAGACACACATTAGGTGATTTAGAAGGCAGTTTTTAAAGTGATATAAGCCCTGCTCCACGGTACTTAATCTGAGACAATGTTTGCAGTAATAAAATCACACTGTTTTGAACGAGTGTAGATTAAAGAGCTTATCAAGATAGGTCGGTTTAATGGACCTATCGTACTTACTGTGATACTAAACACAGGAGTCTTTTAGGAGAAATTGTAGGACAGACATCTTGAGAAACAGGGAATGCTTCAGGATAGAAAACAGTCTGTCTTGAATCAAAAATGAACAAGGTTTTGAAAAAATATTCCATTACCAAGTCATTTCAACAGCCAGTAATATTGGAAATGCTCTTCTGCTCAGCACAAAACAGACAGGTGTCCAAACCAAGCGTACTGAGCTTCCCAGAACATTCAGTGGTGGTGCAAGGCACTGTCCAAAGGACAGGACAATAATCCAACAAAAACCCCCAGTGGACATTCATCCAAGAGCAGAACCTTTCTGACTGCTCTGGACTAAGACAATCAGTGAGATCAGATCAGCTCAGGCAGCTGCACACTTTAAATGCATCTCACCACTAACTTGTGTCCTGCAGGCAGGGTAGAACTCCCTTCTCCTACTTTCAACAAGAGTGTGCCCCATTTCAGAACTCCCAAGGAATACCCGTGCTCTAGTGTGCTATGCAATTGCAGCATGCATCCCATTTCACTCCTGTAAGGAGCTAACCCATTCATTTTCCATTAAATTACTATGCCTCCCTTTGTTATGCGAAAAAACATGTGGTGAGCCATAAAAATTAAACACACACACGTTTTTCCCACCTCTGCTTTTTAGAGGCCGTGGCTTCCTGAAAGAAAAGATTGCTTTCCTGTGTGCAGGCCAATGGTTTTCCTCTCTGGATTAGCGAGCAGGATTATCACAGCTCGTGCTGAGCCAGCACTGCTGCAGCTGGACTTTGGTACCAGTTGCCAGGCTGCCCAGTCCAAAGCTAACTCAGGTAGAGCTGTACCAACTGCAGTCTGCAATGCAGCACCAAATTAACTATTTAACTCAACCCCAAATCCGCTTTCTCTGCTTGCTGAGAAACAGCAGCTGACAAACTATGGATCTGGCATTCTCTCACATGCAATAAGATTTGCTGCAAGTATCTAAAAATACACTTGCTGGCTGACAGCCCGAGGAGCCGATCAATGAAAGTTCAAGAGGTGCATTTCACAGTCCAGATGTTCTCAAACTGTGCTCCATCATCAACAACTTACAGAGATGGCTGGTCACATTGTGCTGACTTTTCTCCCCTTTGCTGTACCAGTTTGTGTCCAAAAGATGAAAAGCACTTCTACAATCCTTAAAATATTTTTCCTTTTGCTACAGTTTGCATAAAAATATCACAGCAAAGCAATGGGATGAGAGGTCGTCCCAGAGACAACTTGGTGGAACGCATGAATCAAACCTGAAGCTCTGCAGCAGGATGACCTTAATGAGAGCTCAGGAGGCACAAAAATTACAGGATCCACAGGCACACACACACATTCTAGATAATGACAGAAAATTCACACGGTAAAAATGCTGTTCCTAACCTGACCTACACACTTTGTCAGTGGATACAGTGTCAAAATCGGGGAAGGGCGAGAGAGCTTACTTGCTTATTTAAGGAAAAACCTAGTAGGATTTTCTAGGCAAATGAATTGCAAGAGTGAACAGTGTTACTAGATCTTATTTTATTAAATACCCATGCCTGCATGATTTCCTCCAACACTTCAGTTATAAATTATTATAAAAATGCAAAATGTACTTTGGAGAAAAGATGAAAACTCATTCAAACATGCACTTATCCATGCACCAAAACAACCACAAAACTACCGAAACTGATGAAAATCTAAGCTTGACTACAACATACCTCGCACAGGGGACACACATCCTCTAGCTACGGACATACACACCATCCACCTTTCCATCTGAATGTCAAATTAACAGTTAGCAACTTGAACACCATTGACAACACACACAGTAGGCAAGAAGGAAGCAGCTTGGTCCAGCATGTAGATTCAGTAGCTGCTGTTGCTACATACCTATCTGTCCTTGCACAGATCACAAGAACCATTATAGTTCAGTCCTTGGGTGGGGGGGGGAAGGAAGAGAATGTTTAGCTTGGTAAGAGGAAAGTCATTAGAAATTACATACCAGGTAGCTTCACTGCCTACAGCAGAGACCTGAAAAACAGGTCACGTATGGCACCTTTATGTACCACTTTTTATTTTGATCTTGGCTTGCAAGTTCTTCCTTTCTCCTTTCCTTGCAAAGGCACACACTTCTCATAGGAGCACAAATCCATAAGCATACCCAGAGCAGCCTCTGAGGCTCTTTTGCTGCATTTCCCAGAGAGCAGCCTTAATTTTGCCAAGTCAGAAGAATCACCAATCCATCATCTTTGCCACATGTTATAAAGCAGAGGACTAAAGCAAAATTCAAACATTCAGCACTTTTCCATGAAAAAAAGGGCTCTGCAACTTCAGTCTGCTCCATCTTTCCTTCCCTAAATAGAACTTTTGCCCTTGGTTTTACATCTCTGCTCCAGTCCCAGGGCTCTTTCATGATAGCAGAACATGCATTATATTCTGCGCTTTTTTTCAATCCTAAATAATCCAAACTAACTCCCTGCTTTTATTAAAACACTGGTATGCACTTGGAGCTTTCCTTTAACACCAACAGTTCAAACTCTTGCCCATCATTTCAGTTAATTTCCAAGTAACCATTTTTAATGTAAGCCACAGCATTCTACCTGAATACTCAGTTTCTAGCGCAGAGAAGAATTTGTTCTCACCTGGAGGTTCATGTCTCCACAGCACAGGTCAACAGCTTCATGCACAGATCCCTACACGAGCCTTTCAGCCAACATTCTGCTAGTAAATTCCTTTAGAGACATGCTTCTAAATCAGCCCAAGTATTGCTGAACCCAAATATGGGGTTGGGGTGAGAAGTGGGGAAGTGATTTCCTCAGTTCCCCATCACTCTCGCTGTCTGAGGGGTTACTGAGATCATGGTCCCTACTTTTCACCATGTCTTTTGGCAGATATATAGAGCAAGACAGATTCCTTTACGTATGATAAATGCTACAATCGCTGCCATCTCCTTAGGGAAGGCAAAGTGCTGATCACAGCTCAAATGGGCATTCAGCTCCCACGGAAAATACAACTTGTCTACTGCAAGGCAGGCTGATCTTCTGCAGGCTGAACACTCACAGACAGAGAACACGTGTTTTGATTAACTGAGCGTGCTGCACTTGATACAATAAAACTATGGCTTTGAGAGGGTTTCATCACTTTTGTTGTCCTTTAAGGCAATAATTTTAGCACCTTACTGCTTTTCTTTTAAACTCCAGCTTGGGAAAAAGTCAGATGAAATCTAAATGAAAAAGGTCTGTTCATCACTTGCTCCCCAGCCTGTGTAAAACAGAGTACTGAAGCACTGGGGATTCTAACAAGCTGACACTTACCTCCGAGCATCAGCTTACATAAATGAGTGCCCAGAGGAACCTGCAGACTTACCTTAGATCATATCCTGACATACTTGCAAAAATTATCAGCTATTGACACTGCAGTCAATAATTTCCTATTCCACCTTGGGATCTTAAAGCATTAAAAAGACTCTGTAAATATTCATAAGGTAGAAATACTTTCTCTTCTATAGATAAGCTAAATAAGGTGTGGTGTGTGACAGAGAAAGACATGCCATTTCTCTCATAAACCCTATTTTCCTGTCTTAATCATTCACTTGTTCTCCTTCCCTGTTTATTTTCCTCCCTTTCTGCCTGTAAGCAGTTTGGGAAGCTTCTAAACTGTTTTATTCTTCAGGGCATTTTCTGTTTGGTTTAGTTTTTAATACAGTCTATGTTTAAACAGTCTACATGGACTTAAGCATTGCTGCAAACACCCATACAAAATTAAATTCAATAAACAAAAAAATCTCTTAGACACCTTCAGAGCTGCAGGTATCACCCAGTAAGCGTGACAGACACAGCAGAAGAGGCAGTCTGCCATCAGAGAAGCTTTCACTGAACTCCCTTCTATTTAGTTCTTACATCAGCTGCATAACAGATGATTTAAAATAAAAATATTCTATGTCATATACTTCAAACCTAGGCTCTGAATGCAAACAGTGCCATTATCTGCTTAACAAAGACCAATTATTCAGTGAATAATCAAGCTACTGTGCAAGTTCTGAATGCCTATAATATGTTATTTGATAATATGGTGTCTTCTGACCCAGACAGAGCTGCCTACAGCATATAATTAAAGGTTTCAGATACATTATGCTCCTCTCCTGCCAAATGCTGTTCATGCAGTATGCTTTATATACTCAGTGAAGCTAAGAGAAAAACAGTCCCTTTCAGACTCAAGTGCTTTGCTAAACCACTGAAACCACCAGTAAAAGCCCCAGGATCAGATGTCCTTCTAGGGAAGGAAAGTACCACCACCTGTTTTTCTTCCAATATAGAATCCTCCATTTTAAAATTTAATATTTTGAACACTGGCCTTCCCTTTTTCTATCTTCGTTCTATGATAAAACACTCGGCATTGTCTTATGACAGCATCACAACCCAGATAAGACATTACCTGGAGAGAAAGCTCCTGCCCCACACAGTAAACAACACAAAGTGAGTATGTTTTAAAGTGATTTTTAAAGCTTGTGAAAGACACAGGCAGTAGGGCATGAAGTCCTCTCTCTCCTGACAAAATGAACTGTGCAGGTCTGTACTTCCCAGTCAATTTGTCCCATGTACCTTAATCCTTATTTGGAGGCATGAAGCAGAAGAAACCTTGCTCTCTTCGCATGTCCACTCAGCCCATGAAATCCCTCCACCAAGGCAGTCTGTGAAAGCTACCCGTGCTCTCAGATGAGGATGTGGAGCACTTCTCCCTAGAGGCTACACCTCCCTGCTTTAACCCAGCAAAGACCCACCAGACCCCAGCTGATGCCAATCACCTGGGCACTCCGAGCACTGGCTGCCTCTCCAAATGCGTCAAACAAATAACCAATTAGTCTTTGTTTGCTAGTTCACTGTATCCACTGCTTTCATACTCAGGCCTTGGCAGGCTACCAGCTACTTGGACTGCAGTCCCTTCCCTTCCCCCCAAAACAGGGAAATCGTCTCATACTGAAAGAAGTTCTTCAAAAGCAACAAGCCCACCTAAGCCTCAGAATGAAGCAGTGCATTCAGATTGGGTAAAACATCCAGCTGCTGATGGAAAAAGGACCCGGTTCCGTTCCATCACTCCCAAATTTCAGAAAAGTTGACTGACAAGCATTTTTAGAGAAAAAAAAAAAAAAGAGAATGTAATTTAAAAAAATAAACCAAACATCACCTTTACAACTGGACAGTACATAGCTCAGGATTCAAAGGGTTGTAACAGCTCCTGAGCTCCTATTCCTTGGGCTATTGAGGGAATCCTTTGCCTGGCACTTCAGGCCTTCCCAGCATTTCAAAGAATACCTTCATTTACACATCAAAACTCCTGCCTTCTGGCAGGATATGAAGCCTGGGTACCAGCCTAAAAGCAGCACTTCAAGATAACTGTTATAGTCTCTTGCTTCACTAGAACCATATTATATTACCTGCACGACAATCATTTCTTTTTTTACAGCAGAATAACAGATGCAAGAAAATGGTCAGTATCTTACAAAGAAAAACCTTCAGTATCTTTAACTAAATATGATCTTTTTGAATGTGAATCTCAAGAGTCACTATGGTGACCCGATCCTGACTTCTAAGACCATAGAGAAACTGCCTTCACAGATATTTCTGTCTCGTGAGAAGCAAACTACTAAGGGAATTCTTCCTCATTTTCACATTAAAAACAATTGTGGGGAGCCAAGTCTGGTGAAGATATCCATGAATCACACTCAGCATGTCACAGTTGGATCCATCACACATTTATCCTACAACAAACTTCTGAATAAAATGTATTTCAGAAGACTTTAATACAAATCATACAACACTGTGCATTTAAAAAAACCCAATCACTACGCACTAAGTATTCTCCAAAGTTCTCTGAGCTGGGGTCTGGCTAAACGAAAACATTTGAGTTTTTCTGTGTCTCATTTCCCCTTATTTTTTTTCTTCTTCTGAACTGGAAAAAAATTCCACAGAGCACAAGTCATTCACCAACAAGGTGCAGCTCAGCAGGGATTTCACAGATCCTGCCATTCAGTCTCAGACAGCAGAGCTGGCTGCCTTCAGTGCTGCTGCTGCTGCTACAGATATTGGCTATAGATCACCAACAGATAAGCCACAGCTCTCACGAGACTGTAATAGAAGCCATTAAATACTTCCCTCTCTCAAGACCTACTCAGTATTCCCACTGTCAGCCTAGTTTCACAGCTCTGTACTGAGGGTTGAATTCTCGGTTTAAAACACTTGGAAGACATACTAATGCACAGAATACCTGTTCAAAAACAGCTCCTTCAGAGTAAGTCACAAACTCAGGATTTTTTTTTTTTTTTTTTTGAAAACTTAAATTGGACTTTTCTTGTTGTGTGTTTCAGTACAGGCCAAAAGTTTTTCAGAAAGCTATTTACAATCTTTTAAATAGGTTCTTGTAGGGGAAAAAAAAAAAAGGCAAACTATCTCAATCCTTACAATATTTAATACTTATTAAAACTACCAAGTTAAAAACTTGACTGCACTTTTGTTCAAAACAAAAGGAGACCTTTAAAGAACGCAGTGAACAAATTTGAGCCACTCTCCTCCACAAAGGCAAAACTCTTCTTTCCAGTCCACAGGCACCTTCATATCACATATCACAGTGGGGTCAGTGAGCAGTCCTACATAATAAACATGCATGTAGCAATCAAAAGTGAGGATCCTTGATTTAAACTGCAAAGATTGTTCCACATAAATTATTTGCCTCTGGTTTATTTTCTATTGTATAGCCACCTGTTCCAGTTTTAAAAAATACAGCTTTTTCCATGTGGCTACATGAAAAACAAATTCTTGACTTACAAAATAGAAAACGTACAAAAGTTACCTTTCCTAGGTATAAAATACATTGAATTTCAAAATTACTTTAGCAGGTACTCTTGTCTGCAGGTAAGACTTCAAAATATAATAGTGTAAATACCACCTAATTGTTTTTTTTTCAGTGGCACTCCTTTAGCTAAGTAGAAGAAAGCTAAGTTATTACTATTTCAGCATTTCCAATGTGAAATGTGATGACAACAAAAATGTACACATGCTCATGATGCCAAAGACAGTAGGACTTCTCTTTGCCAATGTAGATCCTTGATATGCAGGTAAACAGAAATTTCTGGGTAGACTCAAAAGGCACAGGACCTGAATTTACATCTGCTCCGCATTTAAAGAGACCATGTGACAGGCTTGTGCTGGGATGCAAAAATGTCAACGGAATTTCTTTTTTTTTTTAGTGACATACACACAGTATTATCCATATAACTAAGGCTTTCCTAAGCATCTATCACCATTCACAATGTTCTTATTAAAATGTATTTAGACTGCAAATCCTCTGGGACAGGACTTGTCTTTTATCCCTACTTGAACAGTCTGCTGTTCACAATGAGGATCCCAGTCTGTTTTGCTTTAAATACTAGACTAGCAAAGTATTTTGTTAATGTAGGAGACTGAAAATATTCCGAAAGCACCATTTGTGCTCGTTCTGTGCTTAATTCCCATTTACAGTTCAGAATAAACACTTCAGCTGTCATTCTAGTAACAGTTTTTACCTACCTAAGAAACTCAAGATGGGGCCAAATTTGCCTGCATAATGATTTCACAGTAAGTGGCAAGCAGATGGACAGCACACTGCCATATGCTCTCCTTTGCTCAGAGGTGGAAAAGTGAGCAAATGTGAAGCAGAAAAAAAAAAGGACGGAGAGCAGGGAGAAAAATATCTCTGCAGCATGCCCATGAATTCCTGCACACACCCTTTCCTACCAGAAGCATACACAAACTTCTGGGCCCCTTGCACCTCGGTATCCAAATTCTAGGACAGCAATGATGAGGGCAGGTCAGGAACAGCTGCTGTCCCCAGCATGGTCCTTGCTAGGCAGGTACAGGTCTGCGTCCCCAGGAAGGGCCATTGGACAAGCACAAGGAAAAGAACCAGCATCCCCACGGCCCTAACACTGGGATGGGAAGGGAACACAGCACCCTGCCCAGGCTCAGCCCCTCTGGAAGCTGGCACTCTTGCCACTGCAGCCCAGGGCTCAGAAACTCTGCCCACTCTGCAGCGTCCTCTTGATTTTTTTTTTTGCCCAGAGATAATACACGTCAAAAACTTTTAAGTGAACCTTGACACTGCCCACGTCTTGCATTGCTCTTTAGTTGGAGCAATCTGGCCATATTATAATGTCTCCAAGGAGTACCTGCCCTTTTGAGCTAGTCCTAAAAATAACACCTTTCCAAGTTAAACATATCTATTTAATTACACTACTGCCCCTGTCCTGAAAGTCCTTCTTCTTATGAAAGAAAAAAAAACCAAAACAAAAAGAGCATTCAGATTTCTGGAGGTGGCAGCTGGTACCAAGAAAAACAGCAAATACGTGCAAGAAAAATCCTTGAGATTGATTTTTTGTTTTTATATACATTTGTGCAATTAACATGTGAACCTTGACCTGTATCTCACTTTCCTGTTAAAAAGTTGTTTTCAAAGTTGTCTAATTTTATCATTCCAGATAAGACTGCAATTATTTACTCTATGTGGGTTGTAAAACCCAGTCAGCTATTATATACGGAGAAAAATTACAGACTGCTTGCTGAGACACACCACATGCCTCATGTTTACATCCTGTATGTTTGCTGACTTTAATTATTACAGACAGGAGCTCTTTAGTTCACTTTAAGAAGAGCTTTCTTTACATTTGTGCCATCAGCTAAATTGACTGGTAGTCCAAATGGTGTGCTTTTCTGTAAGAAATTGTTTGACAGACTTGAACAAAAGTATTGAAGGTAAAATGACAAAATAATTCAACAGCAGAAGTCTCACCAGCTTCAATAAAACCTGAATTTTGCTATTTTTACACATGAATTTTCATTTTCTATTAGTGGAAAAATCTGGTAGGCACACTTAAATATCAGACACATAACACTTTCCACTACAAAGACTTTCACAACTTTTTTTGAGAAGCTCTGACACTTGCCTCGTCTGCAGGCAGCCTTTGAAGTTCCCTGGAACAGCAGAGATGCTCTTTGTCTCATGGCAATCCATTCAAGTTAAACCGAACTGTTTTCCTATGCCTCTGTGCTTTTTTTAATCAAGTATTTGGTGGGTTCTCAAAAAAAATGACCCCAAATAGGGATGAGCTCCCTGTACACACAGGCTGGGCACCTGCACCTCCTGCAGAACAGAGGCAGGCAGGCTGCTGAAGCTGAAAAGCAGAGTGGCAGGACAGAGAGCAGAAAGGAGGATGAAAGAGGTCACACTTCACCCGTGGTTTCCCTAGACAGAACACAGAACTCAAAGGTCCTTCCCTCATTCGTCAAATAACAACCTTACCAAGTAAGGCAATTACCTGAATTAGAAATCACCACTGAAGGCTCAAATCCCATTTAGGGATTTTTTAAGGTCAACAAGGGAAGTTTATACCTCCATGTAACATCCTTTAAAAAATCCCAAGAAAGCAAAACCGAAAAACAGGGGGTTAAACCTCACAATACCAGTGCCATATTAGAAACAAATTTGCCAGAAGGTTACTTGGGTTGAAAGTAAAGCTCTTGAAAATTAGGAAGTACCACTTTTAAAACGGCATATGACTTTAGCTCCATTTGCATTAATCCTCTTCTTTACTGTTAAGATCACACACTATTTTTCCTGCTCATTGGGAACAGGGTGGCTCACAACACACAACTGTATCTGTACAACCCTAAATGAGACATTTGCTGCCTTACAGGTCTAACTTTGCAACTGGTATGTTTGAACATTTGTGTGTAATGCCATAGGGGCACACGGTGCTTTACAGGATGCAAGGAAAGACACAGTAATTGCCACAAAGAAATATTAGTTGGAACACATCAAAGCAACAATGAACCCCAGACAAGATAAAATGAAAGCGAGACAGGGAAAGACCTCTTCATGCTGAAAATATCATTATTATTTCGAACAAAGAAAGAGATAAGCTGATGCTGTGTTTTATAATGCTTAGTTAATGACAAAAGTATGATTACAAAACCTCCATTGCTGCTTGAGTTTACAAGAAGGCCTGTCTTCACTCTACGCCTATAAAACCAGTGATTTCAACAGGGAACTTATTATTAAATTAAGAATTAAACCCTAATACATCACGCTTGTCATACCAAATCCTAAGCCCAGGAAAGAGGTGGGCTGAAATATGACAGAGGCTGAAGTCACCCTGCCACCTTCACCCAGCTGCTGCCCGCAATGCATCACCCAAGAACTGGGTGGGAAAAGGTTTCAATTCACCTTGGGCAGGAACCTCCAGAGCCAAAGGACGAACAGCCAGGTTCCACCCCACAGTGTTAAGAAGCCAACTTTAACCATTTTTCCCTTGAAGAGAGCATTTCATCAACTATGCTCTTGTCCACCTATGTTACAAAAATACTCCCAAAAGTACTGCCAGAGTTCAGAAATTTTTTTCCAAGTCAATGTCGTGGGTTTTCCTGATTTGTTTTTTTTTTTTTTAATAAGAGGAAGATTGGCTTCTGTCAGAAGTCTCTGGAAGTTTCCCTCCATCCTATAGAGCAGAGC
>JAWWEW010000017.1:19917682-19951600 GCA_035583185.1 Anabacerthia variegaticeps | reverse complement strand
AAAACACAAACCCCCCCCACACCACCACCACCTACATACCCCCACACCCTCGCCCCCCCACACACACCCCACACACCCCAACACACCCCACACACCCCACACACACACCCGCAGGGACCGGGCTGGGACACATCATGACATATTACAACATATCGCGACAGAGCGCCCTGCAGGCCAGGATTACATAAGGGCTCCGGGGCAGCAGCTGTGGGATTACACCCTGCGGATTAGGGATTACGTTGATTCAGCAGACTGTCCTGTGCATGTCTGAGAAAGATTACACCAGCAGAGTTAAGAGTACTCGTTTGCTGCGGCAACCGCGGTTTAAGCAGAACAAATTAACTCAAATCAAAATTAAATGCACGAAAAGAAAAAAAGAAAAAAAAAAAGAAGTAAGCCAACCCGAGGTTAAGAACGTGCTTTAAATGGACAAAACAAGTTATCCTCCCCTGTGCTGTGGAACTGCAACCAGCTATTACTGCCTGGATGAACCTTAAAACAATCAAAATCGGTACTATGAAGACTAGTTACATTTGATACCTGATGACTACCATGGAAAAGTAAATACCTAAACGTTACGATAAACATGTTTTTAGTAACTCAAAATCATTTAAGTGGCACTGGTCGAGTTTATTCCGTCACCCTGTGCTCAACTGTCTCCTTGTACACGAGTTTGTAACAGGGATTTGTGGGGTTTGGTCACTGCATCTGCCATTGCTGACACTGGGAGCTGACATCTTCTGTAAGGTGTGAATAAAAATTAACCACGCAGTGAGAACTTCTACACTGCGTTGATTTCAGCTGACTTCTTACAAGAGTTTAGGGATGAAACTTGGAAGTGCCACAGAAGAAATCAGTAAACACACAGAATGAGAGTGTTATAGGGGGGTGGTTTCCAAGCTTGATAGTGGATCTTTTAATGCAAGTGTCTTGTCAAATTTATTAATTCCCCTCACATAAGCACACACAAGCTCGAGACTGGAATCTCTATCTCAAAATTACAAATTTGTAGTATGACTGCAGTAGTAATATTTGACAGAAGCTCAACTTTGTAGCTTTGCCAATGTCTGTATGAATATCTCATACAGTAGAACTGGGGATTCTGATGGGAATTTGCAGTTGGTTGCAAACTACTTAAGAAATTTTAGGAATGGAAAGCGTCCCCTTAAATTCACTGTAATGTCTCAAATTGCAATTTCAACAGCGTGACAAGAGTTTTAGGCTGCTGTCTTAGCATATAATTAATCCTGGACATACTTCAGTGGATAAAATCAAAATGTAAACCTAAATTTTTGCTGTAGGCATTTCTAAGACAAGAGGACTCAGTCATTTGTTGTCATTTCAGAAAACTGTAATGGAAAGATTTTTGAACAACTGTAGTCAGAGAAATTAACCTGCCAGTCAAAGCACACTGAGATCTGTGAGCTATCTATCACCTGCCTTTGCTTCTGTCTTTTGTGAGAATTCCCTCACATTGTGGCTATCCCGTCCTAGCAGAGACTTTCAGTGTGTAAATATGAGTATCACAGTGTCCTTATACAGATTTATTGTAACATCTCACCTTGAATTCTTCCTTTTAGAGATCCTTCTTTGTTTCAGGCAGTTTGATGGATTTGTTCTGATGCCCGATGATTTTCTGTGCTCAGATCAGTTATGAGCTTCAGATGGGCAGGGGATGAGAAGTTACACCTAGATGAGGAAAAACAGACTCCTTTTAACAAGACTTCAGGACAGTTCCTGGCTTTTTGGAGAAAATAAGAGGGGTGGATTACTAACTGCTTGACAGACGTCAAGGGCACATCTCAGAAGAAACTCTAATTAGCCCACTAAGCAATTTTTAAAATTTTTTCCCTTCATTGTTTTCACAACACAAATATTTGAGCTCAATATTGAGGCAGAATGAGATTTTCCTTTTTTTTTTTTTTTTAATTTTTGAAAAGAATACATAATGCAGTAAAATCCCATCTTGAAGATGGCTGCAAGGTGCAACTTAATCTAAATGTACAAACAATGTGTATTTGAAATAGCCACATGACTGAAACAATCTTCTTTAATTTGGGGGAGAGTATATAGAGATTAATTTTAAGAATGTTTGAATAACAAAGAACCATAAAACAAACCCCAAATCATTATGCAGTGCTTGCTTTTTCTCTGCCTGTGCTCATTAAGACCTCGAGTTACCAACTTTTGGGGATACAGCATCTCATGGAGCTAAGGAGTGAAAGTACACAAAACAAAGAGGCAGCAGGGATTCTGATTTATGAGGGGGGAATATGTGGGGAGTAAAGGTTCATTTAAAGACAAATCTAGTGGGTTCAAGACTTGTTCCAATGCATCTCGGTATACACAGGAGACTTAAATGTATAAGCTGTAACATTTCAAGCAATGTACTGCAGTTATCAATACCAGCTTAGATGACAAAGATGCAGGGAAAAGGGTAGAACTGATGTGAAGTTTTTTCAACAAGCCAGCACAGAGCAAAACAGGCTATATTTTAAATTTCAGATTAAAATGCTCTAACTGGATACACAAAGTAACTTTTCATGAACTCCCAAGATGCATGCAAGATACACATCTGAGCACTCATACCGCTGGATTCTCAGTTTCTGTGAACACAGGCTACACCTGCCTCTCAGAGGAAGGCAGGCAGTTTGGAAAGTGGAAGGTGGATGCACAAATGTTCTTTGTGTTTCTAGGATGGTGCAAGCAAGGTAGAATCGAGTTTAGCAATTTCTGCTGTCGTATTTCCTTTTCATTAAACACATCATCTTATTTTCTAATGAGATGAGGACTCCAATCTATTCCTCTTAGGACAATGATACAGACTTGAAACTCTGTTCCGAGTGCAACACCCCAGGAAAAGAATATCTATTTATAAATACAGGACCAGCTAATGATTTACTCTTCAGCCTTAAAAAAAAACAAAAACACCAAAAACAAACCCAAAAAAACGAAAAAACTAAACCCCCCAAGAAGGCCACAACTGTGAATGCTCTTTTGAAAGACATCTTTAGACCCAAATCATCAGAACTTAAAAAATAGAATTATGGATACACACAGACACCCTCTTGGATTGGTGAGGGAGTATTTTCACTCCCTCCGTTCACCACCCCCTAGTTCCTTGAACATGCAGGCAATAAAGCTTGAAAAGAAAGCATTAGTAGTCCCAGAGCCTCCCTCAAGCTGCCCTGCTCTCTGCAGTCAGCCTATGAACAATGTGTAGGACACTTAACAATTAACCTAGTCCAAACAGCTGATGAGTGGCATAGCACATCCATTTAACACACTGATGCAGCAGAAAGCCTCAGCTTCCCCTAGGGGATTTTCTGCCAGATCATTGGATTTAAGCAGCTCCTGAAAAAGTTCAGCTTATATCACGAGCAGCACCAGAGATAGTGAGGTGCATACTGACAGGAAGATGAAGGAAAGCAGATGTGAGATCTTCTTTTTGCGGGAGCAAAACTGAAGTTATTTTGTCCATTCAAGGACTCCTATCCTAATTAAATCTGGTACAGAAGCTAGTCTGAAGTTTGGGTTATGTATCCTGTTTATATTTTGTGTTATGGGAGCAACTGGATATTATACAATTTTGTGGAACTTTCTGCGAAAAGGGAGACAAATAACAAGGACTGCTTGCTCCAGTAAGATACAAATTTAAATCAGATTTTTGACTGCTGCGTAAAATATATTTACGATGCAATTTATGTGTCCTAGGCTATGTGAATATTTTGAATTCAGCAGTAAACCCTAGTGCTGATAACCCTAGGAAAACATGCGAGTGATTCTGTGAGCATAACGGGTGTTCCCCTCTCCTGCACCTGCCTCTGCATGCATGTTTGTCTTTGTTGGAACCTCACCCACATTGCACTGGATGGAAAGGTGAAGCATTTTCAACAGCACTTATAGAATCCAAATCTTGACTGCAGGAGAAACCTATCTGCAGGATGATTTATTTCTTTTAAACCCAGGATTTTAGTTGCGAAGTGAGTCCTGTTGCTTTGTCTCTATGTGCAATGTTAATTGTGCTCCCTGTGTACACAAAGCAAGGCTGAGTATGTGTGAGGCAGCTCAGGAGGACGCCTTTGGGTGGGGACCTTGGTGTAACAGCCCAGTACCTCAGGAAACTGCCATTTCAGATTTTCTTGTATGGACAGGACACTTGAAAAGCTACAGAAGCCACCTGAGGTCTCGTGAAAACCAGAACTGTCTGCTCATACAGTAAGTACAAATGCATTATACCTTTTGAAATGGGCCTCTAAAGAAAGTTGGCTTTCTGTTAGTGAAAGCTAAGGTATAGGCAACGATTTCTCCTAAAGCTGGTAACTTATTTTGTTTGATCATTTAATGGGAAAAGGTTTCTTTCTTCCAATATAGAGCAGTTTGCTTAAATAATGACTTTACGTACACTTTAAAGTATAATTAAGGAAAAAAGTCAAACATGATAAAATAAGATCATCTGTTACATTAGGCTTGTTCAGTAACGTGTTTGGAACAGTTAACCTTGACTATACCTAAGGAGAAAACAGAATATAGCAAGGTTAGATGGTTATAGAGTTGGCATATCTACAGAATAAGTTTCTTTAAGCAATGTCAGGTGAAGATTGGTTTCTGTCCAGGCAGAGGGTTTCTAGTGCAGATTTTAAAAACCATTGTACAAGCCTTGACCTTGCTGAGTTCTGGTAAATTCACAGCCTGTATTACTAATTTCACCTGACATCCAGACATGAGAAACACTCAAGTGAAATACACACATTCTCTGTAGGAAATGACAAATTGGGAAGTTCTTGTTTGTGGAATGCAAGAATTCTATCACCAAGACCTTCCCTGACTGAATAATTACCAGTCTGAGGACTGGGTCAATTGTGTGCACTGTCTTTCAAAGTGCAAATGTCAATCTAATTAGCTAGCCAGAAACAATCAATAAGATTGCCTAAATGCACAGGTATTACAATTCTGACTATGCATGGCTGTTTGAAAAAAGTATTCATTGTTTAAGCATGCTTTAATGTGAATTTGGTTTTACTCTGCCTGTAGGGATTCGCTGAACTCGACAGCAGATTTGAATATTTGTTGTTAACTGAGAATTAATGGAACTCACATATACCAGTACCTTGCTGTCATAGTGCAACAGATGTCTTAGCAGCAACACTGAAAGTTGCATTCCAATAGCTGTTTCTTCAGGGGGAAAAAGTTACCAGGTTTAAAAATGACATGCTCAACTTAAATGTTTGTCTTTAGGTGTCGTTTTAGAAGAATAGCCTCAGAGCAAGAATAAGAACTGTGGTTGGAATAATATGCGAACAGGTAAGTTCTTCCCAGTGTTTACCTGGATACATAAACGTATGCAATCAGAATTCCTTAACATTCCATTGGTTTTGGGAGCTGCTCCTGGGATTGTTACAACTGCTCCGTGGAGCTGGCATCCCTTACTCGAGTTCACCTGCTGGTGGCACAGACTCTGTAAGGAGATGTTTGCTTTGGTCAGTCCTAATGTTCAGTCCTCACGTTGCACAGTGTGTGATTGATTAGCATACAGCCCAAAGCTGCCCAGAAGTGGGGAAGCATCAGCCCCCTTTTATCTTCTGCCCACATTTCCCCCTTCCCAGTTTTTGTGTTGGCAGCCTTCAGGATTAGACAGTCTAACATTTTAGCCTCTGGACTAGGCAAGACAACTGAGTCAATAGGTGGATTATCAAGACTGGCTTGGCTCTGTGGGGTTAAGGTGCTGTTGAGCTTGAATTTGTTTTCTTTTTAATGGCTAGGACAGTCAGGTTACAAAAGTTTAAATGCAAACAGACAAGACAGTTTAGGGATGCAGCACCATACCAGCTGCTGGGAAGAAAATTAACTCTATGCCAGCTGAAATCAGGACATGTGCCTGTCCTCAACCAGACTAATTAAGAATAAGTGTATTTAGAGGCTACTATTATCCCAGCCAGTTTTAAGTACTTATAGTCCAGCATTAAGAAAGAACAACCTTGTTTTGCTCTGCTTTGCTTCTCCTTCCACCAAATTCAACTTTTTTTTTAAAAAGTAACTTTTATGTCCTACTTCTCTTTAATCTCTCTCACAGAAGGAAGGATCAAAATACACGCATATATATTATGTACAACATACATAGAGTTCTGTTAATTTAAAAGCTAAACCTTTTGTATTTTTTAAATCGCCCATCATGACCTGACTTGTTAAACTTTTCTGTCTTGATTATGGAGTCTGAATGTAGTATACATTTGACTTTCAAAGCATACAATTTGCATCTTTAGATTAATATAACGTATTGACTTACCTCATGAAAAATCATAACACATTCACCAATGCTAATGTAATTGGGTTTTGGCTTGTATTGAACCCCTTCTGATTCTCCAGTATACTCTTTTGCATCATTGACTATAAATTTAGAGGGATAAACTGGTGCTTTCACACTTTCCTGTCTATAAATACAGAACTGTAGCTTTGAAATTTGCTGCAAGTGACTCTATTTCAGTACAGTACGTATATGGAGTACAATAATGTCTATTTTTGTATTGTAGCAAATTACAATTTGCTAGTAATAATTTTTTTGTGTGTTAAAGCATCCTGAATTTTCTTTTATTGCCTTTCATAATTCTGACACCTATTTTAGACTGTATTACTCTGATAATTTCACTAAGTAGCAGCAAAGTATTAATACACAAAATAGAACTAATAAAAAGCCCAACTGGATGGAAAAAGGGCCACCTGATCTAGATGGACATAGAGGTTTCTTCAAGTTTCTCATTAGTGGTAAAATTAAGGTTATCATTTTTCCCTTAGATTGGGAAAAAAGTCTATTTCTAGAAAGAAATAGCCTATAGAAAAATTGTCTGTAATTACAATCAAAAAAGGTTTCAAAGGCTCCCTGGGCATTTTTTGTTCTCTCTCTGTGCCTCTCTCACTTTTCTCTAATAGGCCTAAGACAGACTGCCTGAGGTATTTGGCCAGAACAGAAGTGTCTGGTTGGGCTGCAGAGCTGGCCCTTAATACCAGGATCACACCTTCCCAGTGATCATTCTCCCAGATGTTCCCAGACCTGAGTGACTCGAGCACTTCGGTTTCTCCAGCACTCTGCCCAGGGGGGGGACAGGTCCATTTCTGCACAAAGACAAAGAAATAGAACCACAAGGCACGATTTTAGGGTGGTTAATGAATCCTCATTATTCTCATGAGAATTTCTTTGAAACCTTTCCATGAGCAGTTAAAAGGATTTTTCTGTGGGGCCTTACCTTCTCTATCATCTTGCTTTTCCATCTGGTAGAATTTCAACAGTTAACGCCCTCAGACACTTAATAGAGTTGAGAGCAGGTCAAAGTTGAGAGTCTTGTTTTTCTCAGTTGAATCTTATAATTGTGCACATGTCCTGATATACTGTTCATCTGTTCAGTACCCTCTCTTCATTTAAGGGAGGATTCAACTGAGTTACACTCTTATAGAAGGTCCAATATTAGGTTTGGATACACTAAATCAAATAATTTATAGTTCTTGTTTTAAAACCTCCTCATTTTTCTCCCGTTCCCATTTTATTCCTATCGCAATTGTACTCTTAGTCTTTTAATAGTGCATGAATTGCCAGTAGACAAGCACAGAAAGCTTCAGAGTTAAAATGAATTTCCATTTAACTTCTAAAAAGGTAGGGCAGAACACACACTTCTGTGCAACAAGGTCAAACATGAACAATCTTTCCAGCCTTTCATGTCCCCTCCTCCAGCTCCCTAATTTATCTGCACACAGGCAAGAAGGTCCAGTTACCATCTGGATGCACTTCGATAACAGGAACATGAAACTGAATTCCTGTTGGGTGCTGGGATATAACTGCCTTCATCTCAAAATAATATAAGGAGTTCACTCACACTCAATATGCCAACATAGAATGGAAGAATGTATGGAAAAAAGGGAGAGTGGAATTGCTAGAGATCATCTGGAGGATAGCAGGATGCACGATGGTTTTGTTGCACAGAGTGAGGAGTAGCTAAGCCTTTCTGCTGCTTTTAGAAAAGCCAGGTTTATTTTACATACAAAGCTATAGAAGCTCCTCTAGGGTAGAATGTCTTATGGCCACACTACTCACTTCCTTCTGCAGAAACAAAGGGCAACTCTAAATCTTTTTCTTGCAGGACAAATAAGAAAACTAAAATCTTGATTACTCCTAAACAACACCACATTTTGTATAGAACATGTCTTCTATACATAAATAGTGAGACAGCAGAATTTATTTTCAGAACTTCTGGGAGAAATAACAGCAAGAACACTTAAAGTGTGAGGTAACACATGATTCTCACACCTTGTGATGTCAGAGGACTGCTCTATTTTTGTTTTGTGGTTTCATAAGATGGAAGAAATATATGGAAACATATATGCATATATATATATAATGAGTTACTGATGTATTAAATGTGTCATAAATATATGCTGTCCAACTTCCAAATTTAGGCTGCTTTCAGAAAGAGTGAAGTGCTACACTTAGATATGCTTTTTAAGCATAGAATGGACAACTGCTGCTACAAGTGCCAACATTAGCGTCCTGTACTGGGGTGTTATTCAAATGCCTAATTATGTTTAACACACTAACAATCCATCTAAGAAGCCCACTGAGGTAGGAAAAAGCCTGTTTGAGATCCGTGGAAATCACATTGTAACACGTAAGTGACCCTTTGCAGGCTGTCTCCTCCTTTGGTCATTAAAAATTGGGGTGGGAAAACCTGGTGGTTTCCAACTGTGCTATGATTCAGCTCTTAATACAGCCCTGAGCAGTCTCAGAATGTCCTGGCCCACACCTGAGCCTATTCTGGGTGCCTCTGTGCGCACTGAGTCTCTCACAGAGGGTAGTTATGCTAAAGATAGTTTGTGCCACTGGAACAGGACAAACCAGACCACACAGGTCACCATGTGAATCACTGTGCTCAGTGTGGTGAGTGGTCAGGAAAGGCAAAGGAAGTGACAGAGAATTCAGAAGTTCCTCTCACTGCAAGAGAAAGTTTGATTTATTTGTCTAATTTAAGTGTTTCACGTCCAATATGATGATTAGTGATCTTTCTGGCATATTGTTACATGACACAGTTCTGTAACATAGTGTTGTATGTTGCAGGTTGCTGGGCTGGAGGGCAAGACCGATACCTTTTCTGTTCACAGATGGTTTTGTTTGTGTGATGGTTTATTTCTGTGGTTTTTGTTTTTGAAGTCTATTTATCTCAGTGTTTGTTTTGGTCTTATTTTTAAGATCATGAAGAACGCTGTGGCACCAGTTATGGATCTTTTTGTCTAAATGGAGGGATTTGTTATATGATTCCTACTGTATCCAGTCCATTCTGCAGGTCAGTGAAACCGAAGTTTGTGTGTCTAAGTATTGGACAGTAGCTGTCCAAAGACTATGTCTCCATTGTGTTTCTTTAAGAAATCACTGCTAAAATGCTATCTAAAAGAAAATACCTATTACCTATTGCTTACCAAGCTTGCAGAGGTGTGACGAGAAAAAGAAATGTGTATACTTGGTTTCTACTTGCTTGGCAGGTGCAACAGTACTCAGTTACGTATGCATTCAGGATGATGTCTATATTTAGAGCCACATCTCTTCCCTCATTACAATACAGAGAGAACAAAATACCCTTTGCCTCATGGAATAGAGACTGTAGGAAAGGCATTCAGAAAGGCAAAGTACATTTCCAGTCTTTCTTACAGACGGATTATACTGCAAACATTTTTGTAACATAAAATGGCCTGCCCCGAACAAAATGGGGAGGCACAAAAAAAAATAATATAATCTTTTAAGGGGGGGAAAAAATGACTGTAATTCAAGACTTACTGTGTTCTCTGAATCTTGCTGAAATACTCAGTTTTACAGTGTCAGCCAAAGACTACCTGATAAGAAACATCAAGGCAGCAAATCCAGATCCTTCTTACACCATCCCATAACAGAACCTTTCTTCTTTCTGAAGCTCATGAAGAACAGTGGAAAGGAAGCAGTTCCTGTTTTTGCATGTGGATAGATTCCCTGCATGAACACAGCCCTATCTTTTTATTTTCTCATTTACCAAATATAAGATGCTAAATGAAATTCCCATTTTTCATGGTTCATTTACTAATTCTGAGTTATCATTCATCAAAATAAATTATGATTGATTTCATGGGTTTACTTAAGAAAATAACAGACATTCAGACAAAGATGACATACACTTAAGGATAGTACCTTTTTTCCTTCCATGGCAACCCTCTTCCATCTAGAGCTATAACTAATGATAACTGGATAAAACAGTTGAAGAAGGAAACAAAATCTTTTTCCAGATGTCTAATTAAAACATTTCTTTGTTTTGGACAGTTCAATTTAAACACTTAAGCTCAAGCATGTAAATTCACTTAGCTAGATGAGAAGAAAAGAGGGAATTTTGTGATAAATGCTCATTGAGAAATATACACAGCCTGTCACTGTCATTGTCCAGTGTCACAGTGAATCAGATCCAGAAGGGAGACTAAAGCTCCAGAGTGCTGGATGATGGTGATTTATTCTAACTGCTAAACCTTGCAAGCTTATGTGATAGCAAATGAATACTACACATGCAAAAAGGTAAAACATTTTGAAATACATGGTGTGTGTGTGTGGGTGGGTTCTAAAAGGAATCCCATATTACTGATATTAAAAGACTTAAATGAAAAGTGAATGGTTCAACTGAATAGAATCAGTTACACAATTTCAAAGCACCCTGTCAACTCTTGCTAGACTGTGTAACAAGAGAGATGAATTTGATACAATAGCTATAAAAACAAAGTAACAAATACTCAGAATAATTCATTCTTCGGGAGCACAAACGAGTCAGCACAGATAATTTCCACTTTAACAGTTCCAAATGAAGTCATTTGCAGTGCAGGTACCGTAGGATTTTATAATCTGCTGAAACAGAAAAGTAACATCTTAAGAGCATTTCTCTTTTACTCAGGCAATCTTACTGCATTTAAATTATCAACTGTTTTTTTTCTGGATCTAGTGATTGATTATAAAGTTAGGTGGTTTAAATAGCAGCATTCTATTTAAGCATGTCCTCATTCTAAGCATGTTCCTTAATCAGTCAGAGAAGGCTAATTATAGATGAGAAAGGTTTTGTTTACACACAGATATCTTAGTAATCAGCAGTGATGTGAATAGAAACAACAGAAAAAATGCATCACGAATCAGCAGAATTCAGAAAATATTTGGTGCTTTGGAACCTCAAGACTGGCATCATCACACAGTTGCACAAAGTTTCTTTGATGAAGGTTTCTGCCAAATCCCCCCAAAAGCTCCCAAGTGCTCTCAAATGATCATCTCCCACCAAAAGAAAGCTCAAATCACTTTTGGACTTAAAGGCTGGATGATGGTTAATTAAAAGGGGGAGATGGAGAAAGAACAGACTAACAAAGTGCAAAAATACCTTCAAACATGTTTGCCTTGACATGTCACTAAGATACACAAATGTGTTGTGCTAAACATAGTCCAGGTTACCTGATGCAACATCATTGAAAGTATTTTCAACACGTAACCAAGAAAAATGCATCATTCTTTAGAAACATGTTTTGTAGCATGCTGACAAATTAAGAGCCACTGTATACCTTTGGAACTTCAGTTATTTTTATCATTCAGAAATGGATATAGACAGGGTAGAGATTTAATAGAAGCAAAACATTAATTGACATCCTCCCCGCCCAACATTAGCAGATTTTAAATACAGCTGATGTGTGTTAAAACATGAAGTTGCTCAGCTGCCATCTTCCTGCATTGCTTTCCTAACAATGAGTTAACGTTCTCAGCAGCAAAAGGCACTCCTAAACACACATAAACCAGATGAGCTTCAAACCCAGGAACACTCAGAAGTACTAAATGAACAGGCAGCAGGACAGAGAAGGATGGAAAGGCAGCTGCCTCAGGTGTCTCAGAAACCACAAGGGTGAAAGCTGTTTGCCTCAGCCTCTGATGCACAGCTGTCCCATAAGCATTAATTAATGCAGAGCAGAATTAAGGGAAGATTTGGGTTTTCTTACCCTTAGCAGATTTCTGAGAACATTCTTTCTGTATCTCAAACAAAATACAGATAGTCTAAGGCCACACAAACACAGCTCTCCTCTGCTTTGGAGGGCAGCACACACGAAATTAACAGTGAATGCTCTCCTTATCTCATGTGTTTGAAAACTTAGCAATTAGAATTAATACCACTGCCAGATATGGCAAAGCTTGCCATATAAACACATAGCTAAGGCAGCTCTAGGGAAAAATAATCAATTTTTCAACTGCTCTCCAGTAGGAGAATTTTATTTTACTCGGAGTAAATTTTGAAACCCCTTTAAATGCAAAAATTTTCAAAAAGCTGCTTAGGGCTTCCAATTAAGCTTGCTATTGCTTATTCACTTTGGTTTTAAATTCTTTTTCATACTTACTAGATGTCCTTATAGTTTATGGATTAGGACAACTTTTAGGAGCCTGCTACAGGCTGAAGATTATGGTGATTTTGAAACTATCAGCCCTGTAATCTGAGTTACATTGACAAGCAGATAATTTTTCAGCTTTTTCTGCTTAGAGCTTTGTATTTACATGCAAATAATTTTGCTACCAAGAAGCATCCAGGATTTTCCTGACTAAATGAAGACTAAATGAAAACTAAAGTCAACACCCTCATAGTATAATGCAGAGCAATGAGAATCCATGTGCATATTGGACTCAAATCCTATTTCCATTTTTAAATCTGTCAGATACTTCCTTATGATGCTCACCTTAGAGGCTGGCAAAGAAAGAAACCTCACCTTCTTACTGATGTTATTGCAAGCCCTTTATGCTTCTGTTTTAGTTACTGATCAGATTGTAAGGGAGCAATATAACTGCAGACCTGCTGGTCATCTCCTGACATCTTATCCAATGCAGTCGGTTTCCTTCCACCTTGTATTGATGCTGACGTGGTTAGTTTTGATTAATATCCTATGCTGAAAGACTCTGTGGATTTCTTTACCTATGCTTGTGTTTTGTCTGTAGCACAGCTCCTGTAGTATGTTTGTATACAACAGTTTAAGGCTGGCTCATCTCATCTGACAGGAGCTGTGGGCGTGTGTGCAGGCACCTAGAGGAGCAGAAATCTGGATGCTATCTGAAAACAGGAGGCTTTAGTCACAGATTTCCCTCAAACATTGAAGGCTGCTGTCTTTCAACTCCGATCGAATTAGAAATTCTAATTTCTTAGAGGGGAAAAGCCCTCTTTTCCCTTTTAAAATCAACTTTGGAATGCTACATAGCGGGACCATTTAAAGGCAACCCACGCTGGAGCAGCAGGCTAACAGTGTGGAGGTGAGGTTGGGCCGCAGCAACACCTGGCCTAGTGAACACTAGACTTACTGAGCCTTATTATACCCTCACTGCAGCCCAGAATCAGCCTGCCCTGGATCTGCCCCAAGGCACTCAAGTGCAGGTATACCAGAGCCTGCCATATGAACTACTGCTCCTAACTTGGGCTCTACTTCTAGGCATACATTATAAACAAGATAAACTCAGTTGCCACCAGCTTTTAAGGCTGTGCCTAGTAAGACTGACTACCTCTAGGAGAGACTCTATAGAAACCATTAGTCTGGATTATGTTCATGGCCCACACGCTTGTTAGAGACTGTGTTTCTGCCTTGCTTGCAGTCATTGTGTATTTAACTCCACTGGAATCGTTAGAGCTCTGCTACTGCAACAGGATAAGCAGGTCTTACAGTAATTAGCAGTGGAACTCACTCAGAAGTCTACTTAGTTTCTTTCTCACCCATTTTTGGAAAGGACTTGCAGAAGAAGCCTTCCCTGGTTGTCTTCAAGCATCAGTTGCTTCTATCTTTAACACAGGCCTTCCTTTATCTGTACATCAGGACAGGTGACTTCATAAAAGCTTGTACAAGCCCGTATTTGAACATCAGGATTTTCAGAATTACCCTGACTGTAGCACAGTTTGTTGCTAGGGTCACGTGAGATTTTGTCTACTTAAATGTAACCCAGAGATACCTCACCTCAATTTTCCTGTTTCTTTGAAACCCTACATAATTTTTAGGTTTTATGGCAGCATTTTCTACATGACTTTCAGCAAGTGAGTCAACAGGGCAGCCTGGAGAAAGTGGATGGGTAGCTTTGTAATCCCTAATCCACTGCACACAGTTAAACAGATACTATCAAACTAGCTAGTCATGAAAAACATGTTTCTACAACTTGTTCTTGTTACATCCGGGCAGAAAAGGTTCAGCACCGAGGATGTTTAAGTTTTGCATGTGCTTTTTTAGCATAGGGTTTTTTCCTGTTGCTATAACCTTGGATTCATATTGCTATAGTTTTCCCCTTAGAGTCTTAGTCCTTCAAGCTCCTTTCCCTCTTACAGACTTGTGACTACCTCAAGCATCTGGTTCTGTTTTCTGCTTAGTAGGAAGTGCTACAATCTCAGTGACCTTTTTTCTAGGCTGTCATCACATTCCCAATTTTTTTTTCCTGTGGTCTTTTGCAGAACATGAATACAACTTCCATGCACTGTTCGTGTCATCTCACTCTACTTCCCACAGCAGTTCCCAAACCTTGCCTTTTACCTAATCCTCTGTGCAACTCTCTGCAGCAGGACTGTCTTTCCTTCCTTCTGCTTCATTTGGCTCTTTAGGCTGCTGACTTTCTCCCTTTACACTCATTCTTCAGAACTTTTCCATGAGCCTTAATTTGATTCCAAAACCTATTTATTTTTTTTCTTACTGTATCATTTTAGCCTTGCATTATTCTCCAGTTTTCATTGGTATTCAAGAATACTCCTATGAATTTCATATTCCATTTTCTATCCCTGTTACTCTATTCAGCTCTCCAAAGCATTTCTCTCTCACTTGCTAGAGAACAATGCCCCACTCAAAGTACACTTCTATTCTTGAAGTATTCTACAGTATTTCAGAAATAGGCCACTGAAAAGCCACTACACTTACAGTAAATATCTGGAACATTATCTCAAGCAATCAGAGCAGTCTGCCTACCCTTGCTTCTCCCAGCAGTGACACATCCTAACTTTGAAAAGTCTCACATTGTCCTTGGCAGTTGCAGAGCTTTAATATGAGACGATAATTAAATGCTTTTTGTAGTGCCTAAATCTTCTGTTATATTTTCAATGACAAAGAATTAAACGAAAAGGTAGGAATTCTTTGTGCAATGACTGAGACAAGCAGTACTGAAACATCATCCCTAATGTACAGAAAACCTAGTGGAGTGGCACTGAGCATCCATGTCAGAAAGCTCACAGAGATCCTTTTGTCTTGGTTATCCTTCTCCTTTTTGGCAGTTCCTCCTCACTCTGCCTTCTTATCCCTCATCTGAAATTATACCTTGCAGCTGCCAATGGCAGTGGAGAACTTCAAGTATGTTACAGAGTTCAGCCCATTTTTCTCAGCTGGAGCCTGCATTGCTTATGTCACAGATTATTATGACTTCAGTGCCAGAAATAGCAGGAAGGAGCAAGATCTTTAGTAATACAAATAGAGGGAAGCAAATTTACATATATAAAAAATACATGCAGAATGTAGATACTGAAAGAGTGCTTTCCATTTTCTGTAATGCAAAAGAAAACTTAGGAGGGTAAGAGCAAAATACAGGACAAATGAAGATTAGTTTAGCTTCAACCTACCTATTTTTGACTGAATACAAATTACTAAGCCATTACTTTTATTTATTTTGAATAAAATATCATACCATTTTACCACGGTAAAATAGCACATCCATATCCTTTCTTCAGAAGTTTTCAGAAGCTCAGTACATAAAATAAGCATAGTAGAGAAGACTTACCTAGGTCTCTCCAAAAGAGGGCTATTCACCAAGCATGCAACATGTTCTGGCACGAATTATTACACTGCAATTTAAGGTGTACCGTGTCTCAGTGAATTCCCATTTCCTGGCTCTGTTTACCTGACAGCTTTTCAACAAAGGAAGCTAGAAAGTGACATGAAAGGGGGCAAACAAAGCATGGCTGCTGTGTGAGAACCAGTGGGATGTCACAGTTAACACTCAAGAGGTAGATTTAATTAATCCAATCGGTCCGTAATGAATATATTAAATATACGAAAACAGGATGGATCAGAATGTAAACCTGATGCCCAATGTGCCCAATTCTCTTCGTTCCAAAAGTATGAGGTGAGGGGAAATTACATAAGAGAAGTTGCTGCAAAGCAATTACAAACTTTGAATTACATCATAACAACTTCTCTCCTCCCAGGAGTAAAAGAAACCTTTGTGCTTTTCATATGATACGACAAGTTACCATCTAATCCAAATAAAACTTGGTTTCCCAGGTGTATTGAGAATTACACAGGAGCCCGCTGTGAGGAAGTTCTGCTGCCCAGCATCAAGTCCCAAACAAAAGGTGACCTGTTTGCAGCTTTCTTGGCTTCACTACTTCTTCTAGGAGTTCTTGTAATTGGAGCATTCTACTTCCTTTGCAGGTAAAAGTGCTTCATAAGGCTGAAGCTGTTTAATCAAGTAGAAATTTCTTCTGGTAATCATGGACTAATTATTTGAATGTAAAAGCATGTAATGAATTATCCATAAGGTCATATGGTTATTCAACATAATGAATGTGGATGTCTCAACTTGTTGCTTGTAATATTTTACTTCCTGCCTTGTAGTTTTCTCAGTGTCTTTTCTAAGCTGTTACTAATAGTTGCTTTGGAGAAAACACAGGTAGTACACCCATGTCTGAGATCTACAGCCTACACAGAGTTAGTGCTACTGTTTTGAAACTTTATGTTATCCTTATGCTGTCCAAAGACTGAGAAGTAGAAGCAAATTAACAAAGTGCTTAGGGATCAAACACTGTTCCCACTGAACTGGCAGCCAAAGCAACTGGTGCCATCAGCTCCAAATTCCTCTACAGCTCCTGGTCTAAAAAGCAAAACTAAGGAAAGAATGAAATTGAAGAATAATCCCAGGTGATTGTTTACTAACACTTAGAACAAAACAGAGGGCTAAGTAATCAGTCCAGGATGATCCATGTTTGAGTAGCAGGAAAATGTCAGTGCTAAACAGCAAGTGCTGCAGGTTTGGTTTTAGCAGCATTTTAGGCATATCAGGACTTGGACTGAAAACATATAACCAGTTTCTGGGGTTAAGGCAACTATTTGATGCTGTACATATATCATATAAGTACACTTATATCAAATCTAAACATTCTTATCGTTTAGTCTCTGCATTTATAATGCAAATTAACCTCCTATAGCCCTTCTTTATTTTTAGAGTACAGCACTTTTTGTAAGAGCTCAATTTGTCATATCCCATTAATAGGTGTTTGTGCCTTTATAAGGCAACTTACATGAGCCCCTGTAATTCTTGGCCACCACAGACTTGCAGCCTCTTCCTCTGTCTCCTATACTGCATTTCTCCTTGGTTATGATAACCAAAGGTTCTTGCAATCCTGTTCTTTGCTCTCCCATAATCACATTGCGAAATCAACCTCTCTGATCAGTGCTTTTCAATGAGCGACCTTTGGAATAGCTGGTCTAGTTTTACCTCAGCTGCTGTCATGGAAACCCACTGAATGCCAGTTTTTCCCACAGCTGAATGTATTTAGAAGAGATAGAGAGCATTTGATAAGACAGTTTGTATAAAAAAACCCCTTGTTGTAAAGCATACCCCCACTTTAGTAATTTTAGTTCAGTTAATCCTGCTTAGCCATGGAATACCACAGCAGTTGTTCACTAAAGAACATTTGCAGAGTAGTAAAAAGTTACTAGAATACAGCTTTAACTAACTTAAGAAAAAACTCAAGTCTCATACAGACACTATTTCTTTAGAAATAAAATTGTCTCTGAGAACAGGAAAAAAGTCTTCAGAGAGTAATCCATTGCAAGATCCCTTTCCTCTTGCACACAGTAAAATTAGGGGAAAGCTGGAGTCTACTGAGTGTCAGGGTCAAAGTAAGAATCTTAGAGCAACAGCAATGACAGGTCTGTGCAAGTTCTTGTATTAGACAGTTGGAAGATGAACCTCAACTACTCCTCACTCAAGCTTTACCTAACTAGCAGTAGTAGTGTCTCTTTATTAGAAAAAGAACAAGGGCAACAGCTCCATCTTAAACACAGTTACCCTTGAACCCATCTTACACATCTTAGACTAGCTTGGGAAATGTCATGGGATCATTATCAGCATCTTTAGCACAGATAAAAGAACCTCACTGGCTCAAAATTGTCTTGTCTTACCTTTACACTTCCGAGGCTGATCTAGGATGATCATCTGCTAGAGAACTCTTCTATAAAAGAAACACTTTACGTCTGTAAGTCCTTATGTCTTGACTGAAACGACCAGCACATGAGGAGTCTCAAGTGGATATTTTAATCTACTCCCCTCTTTTGAGCTGTATGAATGAGGATCATTGCTAGCAGCTGTCATTAATCTAGATTTTTTCCCCTCAAATTCGATCTATCACCTGTACCCTAACAATTTTGAAGAGGGTGGAAGTAGGGCATGTAAGGGTTAGCTGAGAGTTTCCATCATCTTTGACTTGTCCTCTTGCCAGGATATCTTAAGTTTAAAATGTTAAGGGAAATACTTTGCTATCAAATTTCCACTATTACACTTTATTAACAAAGAAGTTTGATCCACAATCAGAAAGCTGGAAGTTGTTCCTGATATTGTGTGTTATGAAGCATTTCCATGGCCCCTTCAACACAGGGTTCTAGTTGGGTTTTAGTATAAACAGTAATGCAATCTGGAGGAATGCAGAAGAGATACTAATCGAGGTTTAGGGCAAGGAAACAGAAGCCCTAAAATGACACATCAGTTCTTTTAGAATTTAGGAAATCAGTTTGGTTCTATTTTCTTGTTTGCATCATCACTTGTTCCTGCCTGCCTTTCCAAGCTGTCTTTCTCTGAGGCTACCTGGGGCAGATTTGAGGCCCAAGCATGTGCAAGTGCATTGAATGAGCCCTAGAAACAAATCCATTGAGCCATACAAGGGTGGAGAGAAAGGATTTCATGGCTCTGCTTGTAAAACTAAGTCATAATTAATGGTGAGAGTAATCCATGAAAGAACAGGGCTGCATAGGGCTGCTCTGGGTGAGCAGTGGGAACTAATCCTCCTTTTACATTTAGCTGAGTCATGACATTCTTATCAGCTGATGATTTTTTTTCAGTCTGCAGAGTGCATGGAGGGAGGGCAAATCCACATCTAGGTGCTCTCCATGTTGACACAAACACCCCCCTAACAAACAGTGCAGTCTTTCTGACATGGGCAAAACAGGAAAGTCTCCAAAAGTCCCTGCTATTACACTGGTACTGAGTAACAAATGGCACATTTTGCTTCCAGCAATTCACATATCAGACCATGTCCATCTGGCCTTCTTCCTCCAGGAACATATTGTCCAAGAGTTACTGGAAGAAGGGCAAGAAAGGTAGCTCAGGAGCAGAGATGGCACATAACCCAGCTCTTATTTAAAAGCAATACAGAAGCCTAAACACCACACACAGATCTTAGAGGAATAGAACAAACCCCAGGAAACTCCAAAATTAATCTGTCATTCATTTCTGTAGTTCATTTTAAGTCCATGTTGAAATGCCAAATTACCTGTAAGGTGACTGTAATGTTGATGAACAGGAACTCAGCCAGCCAAAACAACAGGGTCTAGGAATAAAGGCATTTAAGCTGTCCAAGACAACAGACTTTGTGGAGGAGTTACATCACCACAGGACACAAACTGGACAGAGAATAGCTCGTGACTCTTCTCAAGAGAGCAGATGTCTGATTACTATTAAAAGAAAGGGAACAAGATAGCAAGAGATCAGTTCCATTTACAAGATTTGTTTCTCCTCACCATTGTGGAGAATTTCACACAATTTCCAAACATTAAGAGAATTAATAATAAATTAAAGAATTTTGTGCTGTGTACTAATTGCTGAAATCAGACAAACAGGAACATTAACTTTAGGAGAGAAGCCACGTAGTTCTGTGTGCTGTACTGGCCTCTGATCTCTGTTCTTCTCCCTCCAGTACATGCTTCTCACAAACACTGAGTATTATTAATTAGAAACTCATTGCAGAAGATCCATGTCACACTTTTTCAATGGACATAATTTCGCTCTCTCTGTTGTCTGTTTTTTGTTTCCTTTGGTCAGGAAAGTTTCCATTCCAAGGAAAAGTTCTTCAGAGTGTGGTGCCAACGTGGTTAAAACTACAAGCAGCAATGGCTGCAACAGTGAGTACAATGTAAAGTTAAATGACTGGACTCTACAAGGAAAGTGGGGGAGGAAGTTTTGCTTCATCAAAGGTGTGTGTTGTTCATTTTTCAGAAATAACAACAGCATAAAGCTTTAGAGTGGAAGAATGGCGGGGAAACAAAATGCAGAGCAACCCTGAGAACAGAAGTTGTAGAGGATGAGGTGGTAAGCAAGATGAGAGAAGAAAGGAGATTGGAATAGGAGGCTTCTGTGTTGGAAAAGACTGCAACTAAAACATAAACACTTGCATTTAATGGAGTTTGTATGTATTTTTAAAGGTGTATCAATTATACAGAAATCACTATAATTTATGTTTGAATTTTGTGAGTTTTTTATGGCAAATTACTGTTTTCAATTATGCACAGGTAGATGCATGAGAATTTTTGAGTTTACTATATAGGAAATATATAAAATACATCAGTTTTGGGGAGGTTTTTTCCCCACTGCACAGAGAATATGAGACAATGACAAAGTTTCAGCATGATGTAATACTATGGATTTTTGATAGGAATTCTGTTTTTCACAGGAATGTCCCAGAGGAGCTGAGGACTGTCTTGATTCTTTAGTTTCAAAATTTGTACTTGTGATACATGTCAGAATTTGGCTTGTTTCAGATACCCTCATCAGATGCAGGAGGGAAAAAGGACTTTTCTCCCAGCTAAGATTGACTTTCTTTTTTTTTTTAATTTTTTTTTATTAAATCATAAAACAACATGAGGATGAGGCACTACTGCTGGTGTATTGGCCAGCTTCCTGGCACATTTGTATTCAAATTAAAAGAGAATATTAAGAAAAGAGATAAATAATGGTTAAAAGAAGTTTGCTAGGCAGACAGTTTACCCTCTGTTTGATGTCCATCCCTAATATTAAGAAAGACATCTTCTTTGATGGGTTTATTTTTGTCTTGCTTTCTTCTGAAAATCTCACTACTGTGGGCAATTTAAACCTCACCTTAAATTTTCTATTTGATATTTCAAGTAGCAGAAGTCAGGAATTTTATTCATCAGGTCAATTCCTGGCAGGTGTCTTGGCTGAAAAAGTGCTGCCCTCTCTAAAGATTTCTTTCTTTTATTCCCACAACCATTTGCAGATCACACCAGTAGATCATGCATCACAATCTGGTTCCTTACAGGATTCTCTTACTCAGACAAAGAGAGGCCAAATGACACAGTCCATGTGTCTTTTTGCCTTGACAAATCAAAGAGAATGTCGGTTAATCAGAGGCACAGAAAATATGAATGGAGCAACTTTCTTTTCACGTTATTTCTAGTACTGGGGACTGAAGCCAGCAAAAATCAGTTGTTTCCATAATGGCACATTACCCAGCAGGTCATTATATGGGATTTATAAGGTTGTGTTGAGGGGAAGATTAATTGAGAAAACTTCACTAATTGAAAAGAGAGAAAATGCAGAACAGATTTCTTATCTCTGGAATAAACAATTTGGAGGTGTAAGAACACAGGTGCAAAGAAAATGTTGAATAAGCTCCTCTTCCTGGGATGTCTGCTCCATGCCCTAGTGTCAGAAAACAGTGTGAGCTTCCTATCAATGCAGGCAAAAGAAGCAGGACAGAGGAGGAAAGCCATGCTGTTGCAGTGTGTAAGGTGAGAACTCAAAGAGAAGCCTGTGCTATCATAACTGCTAGAACACAAACCAGAAAAACTCATTACCTTCTGAGGACTCCTGTTAGAGAACTCGGAGTTCAAATTAATGCTTGGCATCTGAAAGGAGAATCTGAGGGCACCAAATCAAGTAGAGGACCTGATCCAGAGATTAAGTTACATAAAGCACTAAAAGATCACTGTCTCCCCAAATTAACCAATCTTATATGTTATTTTCTGGACTTCAAACCATTAGCAGATAAGCTAAAGAAAGCTGGTAATATTGTTTTAAAGGCTAGGAAAGAGAAAAGTGACTTTTCCTCACATAGGGACATGCCACTGTTGTACAGATTGCTCAGGAGGGGTGTAGCAGTACTGAGAGCTGCAGCAGCATCAGTGTCACAGAATCAGTAAGAACTGATGAGACAGGACTGCTGCTACACAACTTCAGCATGCTGCTGATCCCCAGACAGTCACACTTACACTTGGGATGCTCTCTCCACGGAAGGAGGAGAAGCCTTGTGGCCATCTAAAGTGGAAAGTCAGGAAGGAGATACTAATAGAAGAGGCAAGAAATAAATGGGCTGAAGTTGTACTGTACAAACCCTCAGAATCCTCTCAGCTTTGTAGACAGATATGGAATAGTTATTCAGTGTTACCGAGCTGGTTTGCATTGCTCAGGAAACAATTCCTACAAAAAGGGAGGCTGAAGAAACCAAACCCACGTTTAAATGCAGACAGGCTGATTTATGAAACAGTGTTACCTGGGAAGGAAATGCTATCAGCAACTCGGACTGCCTCAAACCCATTACACCTGAAAAGATTTCAGCTTCTAAAGGTAATTATATCAGTTCGCAAGCATTGGGACTGTGACGTTCAGATCACAGTGAGAGCAGGCTACAAATTCATTTTGAGATGGTCAAATGCCACAGAGAGTACAGGGTAGCCAACATTATATGTAATTTAATAAAATAGTGCAGCACTCTGTAGCAATGCTTGCTTACAAAATTAAGGAAGTAGTCCTGTGAGCAATAAAGCTAAAGAAACATCAGTTCAGTGGATCAGACCTTGTGGTTGGAGTCACTAGAGTCTAAAATTAGGTGTTTATGGAGGGGTGAGTAATAAGGACTCTCTCTTGTCCATTTGACTCCCATTTCATGAAACAGAAGATCTCATGTCTTTAAAATTACCTTTCCACCAGCTGGAAGGTTATGGAGACAGGAAAAGTGGAAAAGACTAATTTCCTAAGAAACTGCACACTGTATAGTGTCATGGCAAAAATTCTTTTGTACCTGAGGATGATGTTTTCCTTTCAGAATCTTGTAGTAAAAGTCTCTTAATAATGCGTTGCAAAAACCTTTTGATCACTTGCAGAACAAACTGGCTGCTATTAGTAGGAAATCTCTTTATGGACCTAAGTAAGAGGCTGTTTATATGTTACAGTACATAATTGTTCTTCATTAGCAGCCCAAACAAACACTGCAACAAAATACAGTTAAACAAGAAAGTGAAATGGCTTTTCAATGAAAACAAGAGGATTTCTCTGTGCTAGTCTTTTGATTTATAATGTTCAGGATTAAGCAGGAAGACCAACAGAAAGTCCATTTGGTAACACTTCCCATCTTAAAGGTGCCTGCAATGTTGTGCAACCCCTTCAAACTTTGCTGTACTGAGAGAAAACCTTTTCCTTCTGGCCCTGCATTTTTGAAGAGCTGTAGAGGGGCTCTGATTGTGTGACTCAGTTATTTGCAAATGGAAAGCCGAGAAGAAATTCAGGAAAGAACTTCCCACCACAGAAGTGGTGTCTGTGCCATTGCTTTCTGTTGTGAGTGTCCTGACTAGGAGCTACCAAACAGACAAGGCAGAACAGGAAAGCAGGCACTTCTCTGAAATTCCTGTTCAGTGTCCAACAAATTCTGTAGCAGGAGATATGTACCTGAAGGCACTGCCCAGGGAGAGGGACAGCTTTAGCTCCCTTTAACATGGAACACCCAAATCGTCTATATTAAAAACCAAAGCCACCCCCTCAATTATGCTCCTTTGGTGTTTAGCACCCTTTCAAATCCAGCTCTTTCCAGGAGAGACTGGAGACTGTGGATGAATTGAAAACCAGTTTTCATTTCCTTTCATTTTTACTACGACTATATTCAAACCCAAGGATATTCATGAAGATTTATTGGTATGTTTGGGGAAAAAACAGGAACTAAATTGTGCTGTGATTCTCTGGCAATGTTATTTAGATTACCAAGATGCAGGTGTTCCCTGTGCCTCTCAATTAAAATGCCTTTTGTTCACATCTATGTACTAAAGGGAAGAGATGGGATATTCCTACATCTCAGGTTATGTGGAATAACCAAAAGAATCCAGACATAAATTAGTTGCTTTTTGTAGGTAAATTAGTGAAAAAGGGCTTCTTTCAATAAAGTACTGCAGTATTTCCTACACTTTGGGGGAAAATGAGCAAACAAAAAACCCCTAAATGTGTGCATGCCTAAAGCTGTTAAAGAAAAACCCATCCCAAAACCTTCTTCCCTATCCTAGGCAACCTGATCTCCTTATGCTTATCCAAAATCTGTTCTTGCTCTCTTTGTGACTGTAACCTGTTCACCACAATCTCTCTGTGAGGCAAGAGATCAGTTTTGTTATAGCAGAGTACCAAATACAAATTTTGCCAAACACCAGCAGTCAGGCTGGAGCTCAATTCCACCTTTGGGACTGATACTTCACAAACTCTTTACCAGAAATCATTTCCAGAGTGAGATAAGGGCGTGTGAACAGAACCTACAGCTG
Organism: Anabacerthia variegaticeps; assembly: GCA_035583185.1. Lineage (NCBI taxonomy): Eukaryota > Metazoa > Chordata > Aves > Passeriformes > Furnariidae > Anabacerthia > Anabacerthia variegaticeps. Next base: position 19,926,994 of record JAWWEW010000017.1, on the reverse strand, counting down.
TAGAACCTGAAAGAACAAGAAGATAATGCTGTTTTCATCCCCCAAATTAAATTTTTGACACTTGGCAATGCACAATGTCTGTGTAACATTTGAACATTCTTTTTCAGTAGACATTAAAAGAAATTCTTTTGATACAAGTAATGATTTTTCATCTAAAACTTGGTGTCAGCAAATGATGGGCTGTAAAAATGTACCTGAGCATCCACTGGTGGCGTTTTCTGACAGGGCTGGATAGTTTGAATCCATGTTGTACATTCTCCATCACAGACTTTGCTGCTGTTTCAAACCATTCAGTCATTTTCACCAGTCCTGGAGATTCTGAGAGTTCTTCTTTTGAGGGGATTAGTGTTTGCTCTCAGTGTTGTCATATTGACAACTCAGCTAAGAAGAGCTTATTTTAGAAATAGCTGCTTCCAATTCTTATAGCTGTGAAAATTTATCGTGGAAAGGTGACATGACCTGCCACTGTCAGTGATGTGAATCACTGAAACATTTATTTTGAGAATTTTGTGCTACCTGCTCCATCTCAGTGAAGATCTACCTGTAAAATGTAATGATGACAATTTATATATTTATATATTGGGGTTTATTTATTTATTCTTTTTTAAAAGCATTCAAAAGGACAAATTCCAACGATTCGGGAATAAATTTTTTCTCCTTCAAAGCACTTGGAAAAAAATTCCAATTAGCTATTTCTCTGCTAATAATTCTAACATAAATGTCCAGGTGATATCACTTCCAAATAATCCAATAAATAAACTAAGAGGGGGTAATGACACTAAGTGAGTTTTGAGTTAGACTTTTAAGTAAATATTTCAGAATCATATAATTTTATTCTTACTAATTTGGCTTCTCTTTATCAAATTATTCTCACTTTCTTACAACTGCATGTTACAGACACATTCCATAATAAGGAGACTTTTGGATAATAACTTTAAAATAAAATTTCCACTTAACAGGTTTAAGTTTGGCAGTTGCTATTTTGGCTGTGCAAGTATGAGGTTGTACATGACACTGCTTGCCTATTATTTTTTGTATTTTTGAAACCTACAGATATCTAAATGATGCATTAAGAACAAATGTGCAGCAAAACGTTATTCATATTCAAAAGACGGAGAAAAACAATGTCTTTAGCTTTCATCAGCAAAACTATCACTCCTCCCTGCAGGTCTTGTGACCCTACAAGTTTTCTTCTTTTTCATAACAAAACCAAAATCCACTTGTGGTCACTTAGGAATTCTCTTCTCTTGTTGGAAATGTATTACCACCAGCACTGTAACTGCAGATAAACTTTAGGTATCTTTATGCTACTCACATTTGCCTCAGTTGCTGAATACTCCTTTAACTAGCTTTGCTCACTTGAAAACCTCTTTTGAGTAACAGTTACAAATTCTGCCACTGCAAAACGTTGTCGCAATTAAGAATGAGCTCTGCCTTTTGCCACACGCACCTTTTAAGCAACTATATTTTGGTTTCTCTCAGGAGTTCTTGCGGCTGAAGAGCAAATGACAGCATGGAGGCAAAATGAATTGGGATAGCAAAACACTTTAATCACAGATGTTGCAGTTTATCACTTACATCACTCCCCTGTCACATGGGAAGCATGATGCAGTGGGGGACAGTGTAGTGGTTCCAGCCATGTGCACGGTTCTGGGGTCCCTTGGGCTCATCCCCACTCCCTCAGGCTGCAAAGAGGGAGCCTGGACTCTGGTGCAGGCTCCTGGGGACAACCCCCAGCATCTCACCTGGACTGTGTTTACCTCAGAAGTTCCCTCAGCACCAGGCCCCCCCTGCTGATGACCAGCCCCTTCAGACCACCCTCTGGTTCTGGTTTTGCTGCCCCACCATCTGAGCTCACCCTGGACACCTCTGGACACATCTGCACCGTCACCAAGGACACGTGGCTGATCACGTACTACAGCAAACACTTGAACGTTCATGTGCTCCTCAGCATGGCTGACAGCTCCAGGAATCCCATCTGAGCTACAGGAATGAAACATTTCCTTTCCCTGCTGTCCACCACGCAGCTTATGCAGGCACAAAGGGCCGGGCTCGACATTCTGGTTACACTGAAAAAACACAGAGCCACCTCCCACCGAGGGGCTTCTCTGAAAAGTCAACTCTCCTCCAGTTCCAAATACTTTTCCCTCTAAATGCAGTAACAGTTATCCCAGTCACACCCACATTGACTGCTCTCCCATCCAGCAGCAGCCACTGGGAGTTCACAGCTCATCCTGTAGTCTAATTAAAAACCCATCATCAATACAGCCATGGGAAAGTGCTGTCTGGGCTCAGCACAAACTGAAACCAACAGCAATTCTCAGAACAGATACAACTCTACCTTAGCTCGCTAGGCCAAGTTCAGGGAAAGTTTTAACCAGACACAGGCAAAAAGCTGCCAACTGAAGTCTTGCTTGGTGCATTTAAAGCAAAAAATGCTACCTTGTTGTACAACCTCCAGCTAAGTATTTTTACTACACTGAAAATGGGCCAGTTGCCTGATTTGGCATCTACAAGTCTGGTGAAATGATGCAAAATGAATCTTATTTTCCTGTCATTCTACTGCTAAGTGAAAATAAAAGGGAGGGGGAAAAAAGACAGCAAATGTATTATTAGCTATACTGAGACTATGATGAATTTATGAACTTGAACAACACTGCATGTCTGCTGCAGCAATCAACACAGGTGACTGATGTAAAAACACAGGAAAAACATGCAAAAGCACAAGTCTTGTTTAAAGTCTCTATATAAATACTACCAGATTCTGTGTGCCCCACAATTCCAAATGAAACTGCAAAAGACTTTTTGAAGAAACTTAAAGATACCAGGTAGTCTTATTTCTTTAGCAGTCTGGATTTAAAAGTTTGTAATCAAGCTACAAGAGAATCCAAAAGAAAAAACAACCACTACATTCTACACCAGACAGTTAAGACAACTGAAATCCCGTTCAAGGTGGTGAGCCAAGCTGAACGTGTCATTGGACATCTCTTTAAACCAGAGCCTTCTATTTCTCTGAAGGTAAAGTATTTTGATGTGCTTTTATCTTTATTTAATGAGCAATTTGTTACTTTTGTCTGAAGATTTTCAATCATTTTATCTAGTAAAACCATTCAGGTTTGTACACAGGACTCTGGGAAGGTTGTGCATCTCTCTAATAATAAAATCCAGGAAATGGTGCTTTTAATGCATCGTTAGTTTTCCTGGATTGCTTTACATACATAAAGAAGAGCACACGAAGTACTGTTTCTTTCTACATGTTGGTATTTGGGTTTGCTGACAACATGATACTGGGAGGAGCTGTCGACTCCCTCAAGGGCAGAGGGACCTCAGCAAATCAGCAATGGGCAATCCCCACCCCAGCCTGAAGTGTAACAAGGGCAGGGCCGGATTCTGCCCCCGGGCTGGGCAGCCCTGGCTGCGTGTACAGACCGAGGACTGAGGGGCTGAGGAGCAGCTGCAGGAATGGGCCTGGGGCTCATCACTAGGGGAGGGAGGGGATTGTCCCACTCTGCTCTGCACTGGGGTGGCCTCACCTGCAATACTGGGGAAGTTTGGGGGAACACAACATCAGAAAGACATTAAGCTGTTCCAGAGCATCTGAAAGAGGGCAGTGAAGGCGAAGGGCCTTGAGGGGAAGGGTGTGAGGAGCAGCTCAGGGCACTTGGTCTGTTCAGCCTCGAGGAGACTGAGCTCAGACCTCGTTGGAGTCTTCAACATCCTTCCAAGGGGCAGCAGAGGGGCAGGTACTATTCTCTTCACTCTCGTAACAGTAACAGGACTTGAGGAAACAGCATGAAGCTGAGTCAGGGGAGGTTTAGGTTGGATATCAGGAAAAGGTTTTTCACCTAGAGGGTGGTTAGACACTGGAACAGGCTCCCCAGGGCAGTGGTCACAGTATCAAGCCTGAGTTCAAGAAGCATTTGGACAATGCTCTCAGGCACATGGTGGGATTCTTGGGGATGGTCCTGTGCAGGGCCAGGAACGGGACTCGATCCTGATAGACCCCTTCCAACTCAGCATGTTCTATGAGTTGTTCAAACCATTCTCATTCTGGATGAAAGAGGCTTTCCTCAACTGCAGAATTCCATCAAATATAATTTCCTGCAATTCTGATGTGTACAGGGGATTACACAAAATGCAAGGCTTTCTTGCAGATATTATATTAAACTCTATTGCAACTACAAGACTCGATAACATTACCAAACGATGTTTAGGTTTTGGAAGGGGCTTTGACTGCAAGATGTCCACTCTTCCAGACTTCTCAGCTCTCTGGAATGAAACAAACAGCTCACTGAAGCATTAAACCTTATTTATGCTTGGTTTGCTTTAGTTGAACCAAAGTGAATAAGAGTCATAACGGTAGTGTAACCATGAAGCAGGTCATCCTTAATGTCATTACATTCTCTTAATACGAAATTGCCAGTAACTATTCGATCACATCCTATTTCCCCATGTCCAAAAAAGCCAAAGAGGGGCACGTTCGGAAAAAACTTCCTGAATGCATCAGCTTCCATGTTCCTTTTGGTCTTGTAGTGGCGGTACCCTCTGCCCACGCAGGCGAACATGAAGCCGAGGCTGTTGTGCTCGGGGATGTTGGCGGCCTTGAGGCGCTGCATGGCTGCTTCTGCTGTCCTCTCGTCAGCCACGTCCTGGTCCAGCAGGACCGTGGCACTCTGGATCTGGGGCCCGCTGAAGGCCAGCCCCACCACCCCGCAGGCGTCCCCGGGCTGGGCCTGGTTACTGCAAGGCAAAGGCACGGGTTACAGGACCTGCTGGGGGGAGAGCTGCCCAAAGTGCTGCTGCAGCACAAGGGGTGTTCGCAGCAGCCAATGGCCCAGGGGTTCTGACACCACCCACAGTTAACGTGTTGGTATCAGTAGGGAGGCCAGACCTACAGTGGCGTGAGAGGAGCCTGTGGGCATTGCCTGCACTCTGCTCCACAGAAGTGAGGATGCTCCAGCATGTCAGGCTCTCTCCCTGTGCAGCAGAGCAGCTGCAGCAACTGAGCCGAGCTCTGCCCTGCAAGGCCCTGCCCAGGGAAGGGCTGTGAGCTGCAGCAGATCTAGCCTGGTGCTGGGAGTGACACATCCTCCAGCAGGGCAGCTCCTGGGGCACAGCCCTGTCTGTGTGTGCAGCTCCTGCTCGGGGGTGTGACCCAAACTGAGGCACACACATACACACATAGTCACATCCATGGTGTCTGCCACAGTGAGCAATCTGCAGAGATTAAACACTGACTGCAATAAACACACACAGGGTATGTGAAGCTGGAAATCTCCTTCTCAGTGGGTCTCTCCTCGTTGGGTTTCCAGAATCCAAATGGTAACACAACCATACAAAACTTCCAGTTTTTCTGGCTACATCACAGTATAGCAGTTGTGACATTTTTCTCTTAAAGAAATTATCATTTTACTACTGTTAGTGGGCATTTCTAATGTGACTAGAAGACTATGGATCTGCAGAGTTTCTCCCATTTTAAAGCTTTTTGATCATTTACTCTGAAGAAGATACCTACTTCTCAGAGGTCAGTGATGTAAAGCTCTCCACTTGTCCCCCAGCCAGGATGATACTCTTCTCATTCAGTGGATTGACTATTTGATGAAGAAATCGAGTAGCTCCAGATTTCCAGGAGTTGTAGCCAAACAGAAGAACAACGCGGAGATCTGGGTTATTCTTCAGACCTACCAACAAAACCAAACACTGATCCTCTCATTTTTAATTCCTGGGCCCTGAAGTCCAACCATCCTAGTCTCTCCTCAAATAAGACATCACACCTTTAGTAAGGGCTTTCCATTGCTCCAGCTGGGAAGATGACACAACTTGCCCAGGCAGGAGCTGGGCTGCGTTCCTCATTAAAGGAGAATTTCTGGAAAGAACCTCACAAGGAAAAGAAAGACTGCATCTGCTTCCTCCAGCTTTCCACTCCTTTACCACACCATGTGAGTTTTACCACAGCTCTTCAGTTTTACTTGGCAGTTGTAATTGTTCTTTTACAGGTAAGAACCAGGCACATAAGTTACTCAAGAACCGTAATGCAGTAAATAGCTTTATCTGAGAATTAAATAAATTCCACACTTCAGCCAATTGCCTGTCTCAAGGCAGAAATCCCCAAGGTCCTAGAAGACTCAAGAAAACCTCATTGCATTACTCTTCCTAAATTACCTGCTCTGCTGAGGACAAAACATGAAGGATATAAACCATATTCACTGAAATAAGCTGTCTTCTGTTTCACCTTTCCTTGCTACAACACCTGATTTAGGACCTAAATGCACAGTTATTTTAGGGAAGAAGAGAAGTAGCTCCTCCCCATTCATTTCTAAGCTGTAGTGATGGGAATAATTCCCAATGGAATATTTCAACCAATTAGAAGCTGCTTAAACCCTAACAACTCTCTCTGTACAGCTCCTCTTGGAACCTGACTGAGGCAGTCTGAGACTGACACTCAGGAAAAGTTCACCTTAACGCTCCAGAGCCTGGGAGGAACAGAGACAATAACCAGCTGCAGCCCTACAGAGCCAGAGAGCTCTGGGAGCTGGCACAGAAGCTGTGGGTTCCACACCTAAATCCACACTGGCACCTCAAAGTGCAGCACAACACTTCACAGAAGGCCAAGGAAAGGAGAGAAAAAGGACATACCTGCTTCAGCAAATTTACTTTCATCAAAGACCCTGTTCTTCACATCTTTAGAAAAATGAAAGGTATGAATTTTCACCCCATCAATTTTGGGAAACAACAGAGCAAACCCAGCTTCGCCCTCTTCAATTTCTTGAGGCTGATTGCTGCTTGAACCCATCGGGGTAACTGCAAAGATACAAAACCAGGCATCTTGTGTTCAGGGATAATACTTTCATCTACACTGTAACAAAGATCAAAAGACTGATGTAAAACATGACAGCCTATTTCCATAACAACTTATCTAATTGAAAACTGGTGATTTTTTTTGGTAATGTTTTGGAAAGATGGAACACATGGAAGTCCTGCTGGCCACGGATTGTGCTGAAGTCACTTTGGACAAGGAGATGTGGATCTGTTTGGACATTTTCCCCCGTCACATCAAATACAAAACAGCAAGAAAACAAGCAGGGTGCAATACAGGTCTTCCTGCCAACTTCTGCAGGCACACAAACATGCTCAGGCTTTTAAGGTATTACACAAGCATGTGATGACAGTATAAAGCAAACTGACACAATTATTGGGGGTGTAGTATTGAATTATGGTAGCGGCAACAATCAAATACCCTACTTATGCTGTGGGAATAGAATTTAAAATGAGAAACTGTAAAAAACCCAACTTTCTACTGATAAAAAAGTAAAGCATGAGGAAAAGCCTGTCAAGGGAGACTGTGAATTACCCACAGTTACTGCGCGTGCCTCCCTCTAGACCATAGCAAATAGCAGGGATGTCTTGTATAATTAGTCACAGTATGACTGAAATATATAGATAAATCCAAGAAACATTCAATTAAGTACATTAAGGTGCTAGGAAAAGCTGCCTGCCCAATTAAATCAACTCTTTTAATTACAACTGCAATACATAAAGTAAGCTCCATGTCAACTAGCAGCAACATTGTGAACTCCTTAAAATTGAAGCCAGTGCTGAACAAGGTGGGAGAAGACACCTTCAAGCTGATCTCTCACAAGATGACACATTTTGCTCCTACCTACAATCCCTGGGGTGACCAGCCCAAGAATCTGACATCGTTTTGGCAACAACTTCTCAAGTGCGAGTGCCGTTTCTTTACTGTTTCTTTTTCTGGCTGTTAAAATAGGAAAAAGAGACAACAAACCATCAGAGATAGAAGTAACAGTGTGTTCCGAGCCGAACCGGGGGAAACCCCGCTGCCAAACCCGTCCTGCTGAGCCAGTGCTGCCCGTCAGTGGCCGCCCTGGTAATGACACGCAGGGCTGAGCTGTGCAAGGGGACGGGGCTGCCGGCACGCTGAGACTCAACGTGCTCCAGAGAAGGGAAAGGAGCCCACCCGCGCACACTGACACACACCTACAGGCTATTTCATACCACAAATGCAAGACTAGGTGGTAGCAAGCTTTCAGTCTCAGCACATTCCCCTGGGCGAGCCTTATGCAGCATGAAATGTGTGTGAGGACACCAGTAAACTGGCAAGCTGCTTCTGTGGCAGGAGGCCAGGGCCTTGCACTTTCCTTCCTTTTTACTTTCCCACTGTGTCACTCTTGCAGTGTGCTTGCACAGCCAAAATCTTCCAGCTCCAGTTCACACAGGGAGATGTGCTGAGAGAACAGCTTGCTGGGACTGCTGCTCTACACCTTTCTTCTCAAAAACCCATCACACACCTTCCGTCTCCCAAGGCTTGAGTTTTGCAAAAGATTTACCTTCCGCTGAAATTCAAACTCAGGGAACTCCCTTTTAGCCAACTCTGCTCTACCTACACCCTGGGAACTTCTGGGAACAGCATCAAGTCCAGGTGTTACCTTTCTTCTGCTCATGACACTCCTCGTGCCCGCTGAACGTCTCGGCATCAGCGATGTAGAGCACGGTCTGGGGCAGCACATGCACCTTCTGCAAAGACACGGCACAAGGACAAGGAGCACCGGGGGCGGCTGAACCGAGGAGACACCGCTCCCGCTCCTGGCCCCGCCCCGAGCTCCTGTCACACAACAGGGACCCTCCCGCAGCCTCGGCAGCGCCCACGTGGATCTAAGGAATGGGTAACACGGGCAGGGAAGCGACCCAAGCCTCACATAGGTAAGAACAGCTCTGCAGACGGGCCCCATGACTGCTCCTCCTTGTAGCACTCCTGCCCGTGGGCTGCCCCGCTCATCAGTGCAGATGCTGGGGACAGCGAGGAGGTGCTGCTGGCCTTCCCAGCCCCATCTGCCTCAACACTGACCTGCTGCGGCCTGTTTAGTGCTTAAGAACCCGACAGGCATCTCTGGTGAAGCTCCAGCACTAGTTAATACTAGAAAGGAATCCTGCCAGAGCAATCCTACAATGCTCCCTCGGTGTCTCGCAGGCTCAGAGGGTTTATCTCTTAACGAGATCTCTGAGCCGGGCAGATGTGCCTCGGCCTGCAAACCCTCGGCGTGCCCATCAGAGCATCGAACACCCCAATACTCACATGGCCCCAGGGCTGCCGAGGGCACCGACCCCTCCCAGCGTGCCGGGCAGGTCCAAGGAGCCTGCAGGGTGTTTTAGGGAGCGCCCTGCCTGCACCCAGAGCCCCCTCGGAGCCCTCAGAGATCCATCAGAGCACGCAGGGGCCCCTCAGAGCCTTCAAAGCCCCCAGATCCGCCTTGAGAGCCCCCAGAGACCCCAAAACCCCCCTCAGAGTCCTAT
>JAWWEW010000017.1:19870129-19917582 GCA_035583185.1 Anabacerthia variegaticeps | reverse complement strand
ACGCCCCTCAGAGCCCTCAGACACCCCAGAGCCCCCCCAGCCCCTCACCTCGAGCTCCCGGCCCAGCGCCCGCACCAGCGCATGGCTGTCGGCAGGGCCCGGCTCCAGCGCCGACACCCACGCGATCCGCTGCCGGGCCCGCAGTGTCCGCCGGGCGCACTCCCTCCACAGCCGGCACACGCTGCAAAACACCGCACACCGCACACCGTGCGTGGGCCGCCCCGGCCCCGGCCCCGGCCCCAGCGGGGTCCCGGCCGCCCCTCCCCGGCCCGCAGCGCTTACCAGGCGGCGCGCAGCAGCGCCTTGGTGGGCAGGAAGCCGAGGACGCGCTCCACCACCTCGGCCAGGTTGCCGAGCACGAAGCCGGCCCTGCCCGCGGCCTCCATGGCCGCCCCGCACGCCCCGCAGACACCCCGCACCCCCCCGGCCGGGCCGGGCCGTGCCGCCCCCTGCCGGCCGGGAGGACCCTCCGCACTGCCCCCCCCAACCCAGGCCGCAGCACGGACACAGCGCTTCGTAAAATGCTTTTTATTTATAAACTTGATGCAAGTTTACAAAGTACTGTACATTGCCAAGGAACTCTGCCAGGAGAAGCGGGGCCCGGGCCGGGGCGGGCGCGGCGGGGCGGGGCGGGCGGCCCGGCCCTGCCCTGTCCCGACACGGCCCGCCCGGCCGGGGCTGTCGCGATAAAACTGCATCTACAAGCGAATGCACAGGGACCCGGGGCCTGAGAGAGACAGGAGCACAGGGCTGATAGTCAACTAAAAATAAAAACATAACAAAAACATGCTTCTGCACTCATGGAAGTGCTTCACCCACGGAACACACCCTTAGCTCGGCCCGAGGGGTGCGAAGGCCTAATGACTAAAACTACATCAAAATAGAGCCGGTCTCGGTAAGGCAATGGAATTGTGTAAGTTCACAGACCCAGATCCATCTCCCCGTAAAGAACAAACAGTTCCCATCAGTCTCTCGCCAGCAAAGCCACCGTCATGGCTGTGGCAGCAGCTCTTACACCTCTGCAGCGGGTGACGACGCGTTCTTGTACTTTATGGTCACTTTTTATATAAAAATTTATCATTCAAGGACTTTCATCTCGATTTGTGCCAATCACTTTATAAGTTCATTAGTTTACAAATGATTGCAACAACCCGTTAATAAAATGGAACACCTAGAAAGGTTTTTTTAGTATTTTAAATAACTTCAAGCTTCATACTGCGGCTCTTCTTGTTAAGGAGGTTGAGCCAACAAGTAGCAGGAACAGCCCAGCAAGTTCTGATGCCCCAGTGGAAGTGACTAGTTACAAGGTTTTATTGGCACAGCCTTGCTCTGCATAAAAACAAACAAAAAAAAAAAACAAAAAAAGAAAAAACCCAAAACAAAAAATTAACATAATCTAAACAAAGAGCATCTTTTCCAATAAACAGTTCATATTCTCAATACAGCCATGAAAAATGTTTAATGACTTAACATACATGTGGTTTTCCTATATCATTAATTTGGAAATACTACAAACGCTGTCATTTTAGACCAGAAAAAACTACTGTGATTTGCAAGACCTGACATCTCCTAAAACAGTATTAAACAATGTATTAAACTTCTTGGCTTTAAATGAAACGATACAATGCAAGTCTCTGCAGTCTGCATTTTGCAAAAGGTAAGAAATACACAAAAGTGTGTGAACAACTCACTCCTACTGAATGATCTTTAGTAAGTCGATAGCCTGCTGTAGGGAGAGCTTATGCTTTCCAAATAAAAACCAGGGAGGAGGGAGGGCATGGCCCAAATCTGCTCAATCCAAGTATGGTAAAGGCCCAAACTGCTCAGTCCACACACCTAAGGAGAGCGGAATGGTAAGGCTGTAATTTATACTTTACGTGTCAGTTGACAGATTATCCACTAACTTATCTAATAGCTAAAGTCCTCAGTACAGCTGTTATAGGGGCACTCATAGCTTGAGTCTCTGTGTTGGAAAACATAAAAAAGAGCTTGTTTTGTTGACATTGGTCCAGGTATACAATAGTCCTCAGCATTAGCCATCTTCTTTTGGAGGAGTGTACCAGCCTGTGGAGAACAGAGAGATGTGTTAGGTACTGACAGTGCTGGTCCAGACAATCCTGCTCTCCATCTGTGGGAGATGGAAGCCTAACCTGGCTCCTTCCTTCCCGCTTAGAGGGAGACTCAGTGAGACCCAGTGCCCTAAATGCCAGTGGTCAGCAGTGGGAGATAAAGCATGTAGCATATTCCAGGATCAGACCAGTACTTGGGCATGCAAACTGAATATATCCCAGTTTGGGGGTTTTTGTGGCAGCAGCTATCCTGAGCTGGACAAACTGGACACCAACAAAGGAAGCTGCTGAAGGGGAGACATTGCTCTGACAAAACTTAATGGAACAGAGGTAACATCCCCAAGCCTTCAAGCCACTTAATGCACAGACACACAGATGTGGCTACACTGGGCACACTTATACAAATCCCATTTTGTGTACCACAGAGTTAGGCACACACATGCAGTTGGACAGTTTATCCTTCTGCAAATCTTCCTGGAGGAATAAGCTCTGAAATGTCAGTTGAATAACTGGTCTCCTGACACAATTTGGCACCTTTAGCAGCTGAATCATACCTATCAAGAGCGCACAGCTTTTCTAGCCACCTCCAGAGCTCCAACCTTAATTATCCCAGCCCCTATTGCAAAACTGCCTCTAAATGTGCATACAGTGACTATGGAGCCTGCTTATGCTGTCCCAGAGAGCAGATAGCAGCTTTGAGTTCAAGACACCTTCCACCGCAGCATGAAGTGCTGTGAGTGCTTTGTGTACAGCTCTTGATGCAGGAGTGATCACTGGCCAAGAACTAGCTAGAACTACACAGCTCTGCTCCCCTTTGTAGCAAACTAAAAAAGCAAAAGACTCAGTTAATGGCAAGATCAAACTATCATGACATTGGAAAGCACGTTAAGAGCCAATATCTTTGACCTTCCTCCCAACAGCAGAGAAGGTGTTATGTTCCATTTTAGCTGCAGGGAAACTGAGGCACCCACTGCAGTCACACCAAAACGCTCCCTTGTGTTACAGCAACACAGACTCCCAGAGGACACTGTGCCCAACCCAGACCAAAGAACATTACAAAAGTGGTAACTGGACTAACTCCCTCATCACAAGACCAGGGTACCAATTCTGGAGACTACCTTTACATAACCTGTAAGCTACTTAAACCTTTTAAAGCCTCACGTCAAATACTGTCTTCTCATATTGGCGTAAATGCAATTATACCTGAAGCAATTGTACACTTTTTTATGCAGCAGAGAGATTGTTAACTGGCTTAAAACAGGGTGAAAAGAAGCCAAACCCAAACAGGTGTCTCCCCATTCTATTGCACAGTTTTCCATCCTGGACACCTCACTTGGATTTCTTGTATTTTTTCAGCTCACATCTTTCTTTCCCCTTTATCTCTTCCTTAATGATTACTACACTAAGGGCTTGCCACATCCCTGCCTTGCAGGGAGGGCAGAAGTTTCCAAGAAACAGCTTTCAAGAAACAGTAGGAACACATGGAACATTCACGTAAGCTGGAAAAGTTGCAATGATCAGTCAAGTTCCCTGAAGCACTATTGTCTTCCTAGTACAAGACAAGAAGGAAACACCATTTATGGTCTTCCCAAGCCAACAGAAGACACTCTGTCACTTCCAGCTTCTCTGTGGCCAAACACCCTTTCCCCAGAGTGCTGTGCAGACAAGAACAAAGTCACAAGAATATACATACCATTTTTCTCATGTATTTGTACTAGTGACTTATAAGACTGCTGTGCTCTTGCTAGATTATATTGATTCTGAAAGGAAAAAAAAACTAACATAAAAACCTGCATCTAGACATGCAAGACTTAAAAACAGTTCTACAGGGAAACTCTGCAGTGGCTCTACAACTAAAACCCACACACAACGTTGGAACATTCCTGGCTTTCCAGTACAAGATTGTCAAGACAAGTATCCTTATTTTCTCTTTTCTCCTCTGTCATAATGACAGTATTTTGTAACCCCCTGCTGCTGGAAAGGCCCCTCCTGTCAGATGGTTCAGAACCTGAGGTAAGTCACGTGCAAGCAGAACAGAAGGCTTCAGGCAATCCCCACCACAACTCTGTCCTGCTCAGCTGGGTTAGGCAGAATTGTGATCATAAACTTTTATATCTTACCTAATTCAATAACCTCAAATTGGTACTTAAAAACAGACACCTGAGTGACAATTTTGTTGTCTTTAAATATTTAAACATCATTTGAAAGCAGCATTTAGTTCTTCCAAGGTCTTCATTTGTGGTCTGTTACCAGAATGCACACTTGAACTGAATTATGCTTCCAATTAGTGCTGAATGGTGAGCTCTGAAGTATTTACATGTTATTATTTTTCCCTCTCCCATGAAACTTTGCAGGTGTTAGTCCTGAAACTCCCAGTTCTGATCCTCCTACCCTCCCTCCCTTGCCAATACAAGGAGAGTAAAGTCTAACTGCTTAAAACCCCTGCTCATTCCAAGGCTTTATCCAACTCATATGCTCATAATTACAAAACAAACCCTTAATTGCCAATAAAATACTCATACACATGCACTAGACACCAAGAAAATTCAAAATGCAGATAGATTTGCAATGACAATTCTCTCATTAAACATTTTCTATGCAAGTCAGCAAAGAAATGGAAGCCTAGCAGTGATCTGTGTGATTGATAAACCCAGCACATTTACCTTATTGGCTCCAAACTGTACTCTGGCTTTTCCTTTGACTAAAGTGGCATTGATCTGCATGATGACTGATTCTATTGAGTAGGCACTGCTCCAGCCCTGGAGGAGGAAGGGGATATAAACATATAACATGTACTTGTTTCTTGTGCTCACCTTGCAAATCTATTTTGGAATATGTGCTTTGGGATTACTTTTTTCCAGTTTTAGTTTTAACTACTTGCTTTCAGTTAACTTTTACAGAAAATCTGTAAAATGATACACACTATTAGTACTAAGAACTTGTAAGAAAATGTAAAGGCTGAATCCCACATTTTCAAAATACAGCCAGACAGAAACAAAAAAAGCTCCATTCTTACAGCATTTACACATTTTCTGCAACATCACAACAGAAATTACAGCTTCTTGATCCAAGAAGCAGAAAAGACTGATATCTAATGAAGTCATTCAGTGAGCTGTGAGAATTTTGTTGCCATGACTATTACTGCTCCTCTCTGGCATTGCTTTACCTTCCAGTGCTCACAAGAGTTTCAGTCAGAGCCTGTACAGAAGGTACTTCATTCTTTTATTTATTTTAAAGAGAAAAATCACTCTCTCTACACAAGAGTCATCTATGCCTGGAATCTTGTGTATTCCTCCCTTCTCCAGAGCCAACTCTGCACAGATGAAGAGGCTTCTGGAAAAGAAAACATGTCTTGCTCCCCAGAACTCACTCTTCACACTGGCTTCCTCACAGAAATTCTGAGAACACAAAGTTGATGTGCCCTCATTTCTTGCCTCTTCCTCAGACCTCTTGTAAGCCATCTAAGGCAGAAAAGATCTTACACAAGATCAGCAAGGCAACTCTTGTGAGACTGAGGTTTATTCCATCGTGTTTCCTTTGCAGTGTGTAATTTATTCCACACGGGGATTCTTCAGCTCATTTTCATTATTTTAAAGCATGTTTTGTTATTATCCAGATAACAGAGCCCATATTCACCTGTTTAGTAAGAAGTTCCATGCATAATGCACCTCCACCCAGGACATACCTAGAAAAAAATGTGAAAGAAAATATTTGACATCAGCAGCTGGTAAAAAGATGCAACTGCTCACAGCAGTTTCAGCTCTTGCCAGTTGGTTTGTTAAATTCTTTGTTCATGAAGCCCTGTAACCAGCAATATATTGTAACTAGTGAGCCCTGTTATACTTAGGCACAGAAGATTAGCACTGTGAGACAAAAAAAGTTGTTTGCAAACTAGACTTAGCTAAAACCAGTTACTAATCCAGTCTGCACAACTGCACACAGAGCAGGGGAAAAGGAAAGTTCCCTTTTATGGCTGCACTACATAGTACTGATGTGCAGTGAAAGAAGCTCACCAAAAGTCAATTCTGTAAAGAAATTTAACACAAGTTCAAACAATGTAGGTGCACCTACAAATCAAATGAGATAAAGATCTTCCCTTGTTCTTTTCCTATAAACCCCTTTCTAATTTCAGTAACACTCCACCATGCATTGTGCTGAGTGGGACTCAGCAGAAGAGCTGAGCATCACAAACCTGGACTGAGGGAGTAGAATTTACCACTCCCAAAATGTAGTCTGCTCTGTGATCAAGGCATTCAAACCACAGAGATCTGTACAACATTCAGAGGGAAAAAAACACTGAAAAGCTGTTCTTTTTTCATTCTATGAAGTCCAAGTACAACAAAACTAGAATCCAAATGAGTTTTCTGGTGTTTGGCTCTGCTGGTTCATTTTAGAGATAGCAGCACCCTCATGAACACTACTGAGCTGCACTAACTATGTCTTGAATTCAAAAAAGACACACAGCACTTCAAATCAAATCAGAATCAGCACCAGCTATCACAGGCTGCATTTTCAAATGCAGGTATCTTTTACTGTCACCAGAAGATGCATAAAAGCCTTGGAAGGTGAATTTAATCTTTTCTCCCTGGATATATACAAGTTTCTGTGCCACAAACAGCACATGCTTTCGATGACATTTGGAGTGTGATGTCAATTAAATTTAGTAGTTTTGGAATAGCATTTGAGGAATTTTTAAACAAAAATTTCATGGCAGTGTTACAGCAAGACAGAGCCAGTTAAGACCATACAGCAAATCTGAGGCAACACAGGGATCAAGAGCCATTCAAAGCACCAACTCAACCACCCACAAAGAGGCCAGTTCTGGAACATTATGGCAGGCACAGGGTTTTGCAAGTTGTGACATTTTTGCCACAAAGTACAATTTCTGTAGGGCAACTCAAACCTACCCTCCTGTGAGCACAGGAGATACCACTCGCACAAAGGGAGGATCGAAAGGGAAGTTATCCTGGAAAGAATGAAAAAAAATAAAAAGAGGTTAAGAAATACACCATGACACTATTTCCTATCCAGAAAGTATTTCAATAGCCTTATTTGGCAAATTAATTTGAAAGAGGATCATTTTTCAGTTCTGTCAAAAATCACTTTTCCACAGTGCTGGGAAACAAGCAGCATTTTCTGGGCAGCTTTAATGCAGCTTTCCTTTTTTATGCTACAGATCCATGGTTACCCAAGTAACAGCTGAGGGTCATTTCAGTCACTTCCTGCAGCCCCAAATTTAACCACAGCACTTCTTCCCCCAGACACATACCTTAAAAGAGAAGTTGAGTAAAATGTATTCTACACCTTCTTTTTCTTTTAAGACCTGAAGATCACTGTGCAGTGGGCTATCAGGATCAACCCTATAAAAGAAGCAGGGGAAAGGCCCTGGATGAAATTATTATTTTCACTACCTGTAAACAGTAACCCCTCTCAAAGACTTCCTGTATCTAATTGTGGTTTACAACCTGTAACCTAAGGTGAACTGGAGAAAATTCTTGCTCCTTTTACAAAGTAAGCACTTTGTCCTGAGGTCAGCATGAAAGCTTGCTGCAATGCACTACATTCCCAACGCTATCAAGTGTTATTTAAACACAGGTAGCACAATAGAAGCTGCTTATTTGAAAAGAGCAGTTTTAATTCTCTTCAGTTCATTGGAAATCCATGTTCAAAATGAGAGGGGGAAAAAAGCTACCAGGAAGACTGTAGTCATCTAGTTTTCAGTACACAGTGAATCCTTTATGGAATATGTAATTGTAGTTCTGCATCAGCTGTTCAGAGTAACCTGCATCAGCAGAAGTACTAAAGCCAGCAGCTTCTGCTCAGCACAATTTCAGCAACTGTTTGTTGCAAAATGCTGGTGGTGAGTGGCCTGGCCATTAATTCAGACACTGCTGGGTTAATCCCACCCAAGCTCTGACACCCCCTCAGCTTTTAAGAGGGACTAGTCAAAGAGCACCTGCAGCAAGCCAAAAGCATATGTTGAAGGGACTGACAGGCTGTTAAACCCAACCCTCTGCTACAGGTGGAGTCAAAGATACAAGATCCCACTTCAGAATGACTTGGGCAGTTTGTCCCCATCCTTTTTCAGTCTGAAGTGGTTTGGGAGAAAATCTTCTAGCGCTTAGAAACCTCTCATTTTCAGACACAGCTTGTACTGGGCCAGTTCAGTGTGACTTGTTCTAGGAACAGTCCTGTTCCTCACTCAGATGGGCTCTTCTATCTGGCATTTACCCCCTCAGCTAGTCTGTGCCCTTCATTTGTCTGCAGACACATTTTGCCATGATGAACAAACAACACTTATTCTCTTAGTCATTCTGGAAAGCCTTTGCTGCATGGAGTCCATTTTCTTGAAGGCAGAAAATGAGACCTGTTACAGCACTCAGAGGTTTCCAGTCACTGCACAGTGGTTTGAGCACTCTGGTACACAGGTGCTCCACAGGAAAGGTCTCCTGTAACACGACACAGCTTTTTCTGACCTGTCATTCCTGCCATTTTCAGCTTCAAAATGTTCACTTGCCCATGATTACACTAAGAAGGAAACAAAACTGTGTTTCAGCAGCTGGTGGCCCAGCTGTACAAGTCTCATCCCTAGGACATGGCAAGAGCTCCTAAAGACAGGTCACTCCTGTGTGAAACAGCCACCTCCTTGTCCTCATTCACCAGGACAGATGTGAACTGAGGGAAGTTCTTTCACCATTGTCATCTTTTGCAGCCACCCAGCATAGTTTGGGTAGGCTCTTCCTTTCTATAGGGTACCTTGTATGATGGCAGATGAACCTCCTAGCAGGAATCATTTCAATATAACACCCCTAGGATTAAAGTTATTGGGCTATGGACACAACAAGATGAGTTATGTACTGCTTTTCATTGTGTGTACAAGGTGATGAGAGAAGACAAATTATATATAATCACATCACTCACATTTGTGTGAAATCTAAAAGTTTCAGTCCTATCTGCAGAAATAAAGAACTAATGACACTAAGACAGCTCTGTTCCTTCCTACACCTTGAATGAAACTATAAATTGCATTTTCTTGACATTAAAAACAAATAAAAATAAACCCATTCAAAAATAGCAGTAAAAATAATTCATCGCTTGATGTTTCATATTTTGGAGCAGTTTTAGAAAGAGAATTGAACAGCAGTGACAGTTACTGGAATACACACTGTGTTGGCAGAGCAAAGGGGGTTTGTCTTTTTGCCAGCTCAGTTATTACAGTTCTGTATCTACACATTTCTGTGTAGCAGAATCAGAGCCACTCTTCAGTGACTACAGTTACCATTACTGCTTTTGCTACTGCAACACACTATTTTATATGCTCTGGCTGGAGATGCTCATTTATCAGAGGTAATTCTCTGCAGCAATAATAAAACAGATTGTTAAGAATATGAAAAAAACTTGAATAACTTACTTGAGAAGCTTAACGTGCCATTCATACAAGCTGTCATTTACCAGCTCCACTGAATATATCCCTGCAGAAATATTAGATGGGATTAATTATGCACTACAAGTGTTACAAGGTAAAACTTAGCAAAAACACTCTTTGCATTGAAGTACAAATACTGTTAGCAGATGTAAGCAAGGGGTAAGATACTGACACTGCAACACATTCTTCCTCCAGTAGCAGAAGCACTTTGAGCAACTACAAGGAAAAAAAGCTTTCACCACTTCCATAAAAAAAAATTCCACATGAATCAAAATGTTTTTCTGACACCTAACCATTTCCCTTTCAGATTTTTCACAACCACAACTCCAGCTTGCTTATTCCTCAGCATATTTTACATCCAGCACATGAGCAATATGCTTTTAAACACACAGGTTGGGTATGCAGCATTGTATTCCACTGTAATCCAGCTGGGGATTTTCAATGGCCTGTTTGTTTGAAGCATGTGGAGTAAAAGTTGTGCATTTCACACACAGGGAAGGATGGAAGTTATGTTTCATTTTCTTGTATATTCAAGTTTCTTCTCGGCATAAAGTAACAAGCAGCTCAGGAAAAAGCAATAAATCTTTACCCATCAGACAAGATTTAAAACATGTTATTAGTCATGTTCAACAGTCTAATCTCATCCCTCGCAGACTATTTATGCATATACTACATACACTCAACCACTATGATTAAACTTGCCTAATATTTAACAGCATTTCTGCTGCTAATGTAATTATTTGGAAAACATATGCAAATCAGGAGCCTGCCTAGGATTTCTGAAGGCAATACAACCACCACACTGCAGTCACCACATCCTCTCCAAGGAACAGCAGTATCCATTTCTGAGTTTTATTATTCTAGAATGAAGACAATCTTGCACTTGAAACTTGTCAGCATTGGTGCTTGGAGTACACATGACATTTCAAGCTGTCCAGACATCTTTATTTCTAAAGCATTTCCAGACTCAGTGAACAAGGTGAAGAACTCGTGCCTGTTTCTCCTTCCAGAGTGCCACTAACAAGGGACTGCAGCCAGGAGCATTATTTCACATTTTCCCATGTCTAGGATAACCACGTAAGCCTGAACACTTACTCAGTGTGCTCTCCATGTCCCTTTTAATCAGCAGCTGGTTCAGAGACATGACATTTCTGTTCCAGGATGAACTGAAGGAGGTATTAAGGCCTTTTTCCAATTCCCCAGATCCAAGGACACTATTTTCTGATTGACCTTCATGTAAGTGGAAGTCGTGAATTACAAGAATTTCAATTTGTACTGCTCTGATGTAACAACAAAAGAGTTGACATTCAGAGCTCTGCTCATTATCAGCTCCCATTAATCATGAATCTATTCCACTGTTGTATCCAGAATATTTTCTTCCACCTGCATCCAAATGGGAGCAAAGACTGGAAGAAGCAGCCTCTCAGTATTCCAGCTTTGGCACAGAGCACGAGTGTAAAATATTTATTGCAGACACTGGAACAAGTTACAGTGAGGATCCTGACACTATCCTAAACAATGGAAGATCACAGGAGAACTTCCCCCAGCTTGTCCACTCAGCAATCTTCCAGCCCTGCTCCTGCATTCCTTCCATCACCCTACAAGTTCATGGGCCACTCCTTCAGCTCCAAGGCCCACACATTTTCCAGCTTCCCTAAAGGACTCACTTTTGCTGCCCTTCAAAGCTGTACTGTACCTAAACCAGAAGCTGCAAAGGGCTCCTCAGAGACATCCTCAGCTCAGGACTGACCAGCATGTGCCTTAATACAACACTAAGAGACTTAATCAGCCCTTCCAGCACCAACATTTTGAGCTGAATAGTATCTGTATCTCCTCACAGTGGCTCACTGACTTCATACAGAAGCTTCTTAACACTATCCAAAGTTGAGGGGAGGCTTGTTTGGGGTTTTCTTAATAATCAAGAGGTGTTATTTGGAAGCAGCTCCTATGCTTTTTTCCTCATTTGGACAGTAAGAGGGAAAGGGTTCCTGTCAAGAAGTATTTATCTGATTAATAGCAGTTTCTGGGAGGTCCTTAAGGTAAGAAAGGAATCAAGGTAAGTTCTACTCTCAATAAACATGGGCAAAGCGTGTGTTTAAGTTTTTTTGTTTTATCTCTCTAAGAGGCCCTGCATAGAGCTGATCAAGTAAAAACAAGCACACAGAACCATGCAAGCAAAAAATTGAGAAATTAAATATTCCAAAATACTGGCATTACTCATGACAACTTTACTACAAGTAACTGCCATACAGTCCTTGGCTAAAGGCAGTGAGTTGAAGTCACTGTATGTGAATAACACAGCTGCTGAAGGCACAAACAGAAAAGAGTTCATTTAATATCTCCAAAGTCTTTGTTTCTTGCCTTCCTTTCCCAATCCCACAAATTACATTCAGGCCTTCGTGAATCTCCAACTTCATACTTGGAAATGAGATCCTCTTACTTTGCAGGACTTTGACTCCCATTATCTAAACAGGTCAATGAAACTGCCTAATTCAGAGCAGAATAGATTTGCTGGAGTATTTTTACTTCTGTTAGCTGGTAAGGAAATTATTCTCAGTTTCTTTAAGGGCAGTTCATCTAGATTGCCCAGGTAAGATAAGCAACTTTGCTGGTGAGAGAAAGCCTGCAGTCATCTTTTGCCTGAACTCCAACAGTATTATTTCAATCAATACAGGAACTTCAGTCCTAGAATAGGTACTACCCTCAACACACATCTACTGTTGAAGCCCTTACTGTGTCTTTAACACTAGTTTTTATAAAACAGTGTAACAGAAAAGAAAAAAATTTAAAAGGGCTGTTCCTACAAGTATTATTCACTTCAGAACTCCCAGTATAGTCCTACTGTCAGTCCTAAAACCATGTAACCTCACACAGACTAAATAAAGTGATCCTTACCCAACTCAAAATCAGCCTTAGACTTTCTGGCTTGTGTCACAAAGAATGAGAACAGTGTTAAATTACCTTGCAACAGTTACCAGACCCTTTAAGTTTCACCATAGTTCCCTTTGTGTGTTAATAGGAAGAAATTAAATTACGGGAAAAATGGCCCATGGAACAAGTACTCCGAACAAAAATGACATTTAAAAAAGCCAGTTACCTACCACAACCTGCACACATGGTCACAGTTAGCTCACAAAAGGCAGGCCCAGGCTATAAAACCATGAGTTTTGTGCAAAGAGAACCAATACTCAAATTCTCTCAAGGTCAAAGACTAAGTGAAGCCATAAGGAACGAATCTAGGTAAGTTTTATAACAGACAGCACCATTTACTGGCAAAATTTAGTAAATGTGTCAGTAGGACAGTGTTCCAAAGCAGGATTACCATCAGCTTAACAGTGCTAGCCTCCACTTGACACTCTCCTTCATTAACATGTTTTAGAGATCAACATGAGGCACCCAACTGCAGCCTTTTACACATTCCCAGGTCATAAACTATACTCACCCTTTAGAACCTCAGCCTTCTGCACACTTTAGCAGTCTTTTGCAACTAGTTAAGACTTGTTATTAATCTAAGGCCAAGCAATGGCATTACTAAGCAGCCTAAATCCTCACCTTAAACTACACCTACTGCAGGGGCTCCTGGTACCACATGATTAAGCACCACACAATAACCTTTAGAGTCAGGTAGGTTTGTTATAGCCAGCCTTAGTCCTGATCACAAAAATCCTGAAGAACATAAGCAGGCAGTAAAGGATCCCTCAGCACTTAATACACATCTATTTCTAGTCTCTTCCTAGACCCACTAATCCATTGCCCCCAGATGGAGGGTGATTAGGGCACCCTGGCAAGCACTCAGTTGCCCTAAAGCCTGGAAGAAGTAGGCTGCATGAGAGCAACACCAGCTACCCTGGGCTACCTCCTCAGATTTATACTTGGACATTCTACCACTGGCTGCAGTACTTCAGCACGCAACACAATTTGCCTAAATGTTAAAAGTGACAAATCAAAACAGGAGCCTATTGTCTCTTCACCTCTGTCCCTTTACACACCATTGAAATGCCACAGCCAGGTGAGACTTAAGGGCAGTAAAAATAAATCTGGGGAGAAGTTCAGAAAAGCAAAACTATTAAAGCTCAGACTGACTCTCTAATGGGGCATTCCTCCTGCTCCCTCCTCCCCACACCAGGGTCTCACACTGGGCTGCAGGGATGGAGTTGCCTATTTGGCAGGCCTAAAGGAATACACCTTGCCCCAAATCTATGTAATTTCTACTCCTTGTATGGTAGCACTCAGCCAATTCAATATTCTGGTTGCTTTGCTGGGCTAGGTTAGACACAGCCCCTACAGGGAACAAATGGAACAGCCAACCACCTACATCAGTGTTCACTGTTCAAGTAAATTTAAAATACAAGCCTGTTTTCTACTGTAATTTGCCATTTTTCCAAGGCATACATAGAGCTTAGGACCAGATTAATGCCATCACAAAATACTAAAAGTAACAGCAGCATAATGAAGATTAAACCATACAGAATAACTAAATCTGTTGCTGTTGAACACAAAGCCCTCTACAGCAAACACTCCTGTGAGCAGAACTACCCTCCTGCAGTGGTTAAAGCCTCTGCCCTACACACCTTTCAGGTTCTTCTGAAAACTCAGCAAGTCCCACAGGAGAGATGTTGAGCTGTTCTTTGCAGTCACCCACCCCAAGAGCATTCTCACACAGTTACACCAATCCTACTGATTCTCATATGAAGCTTTGGATAACAAAGAGGAAGAACATTTTACAGGATATGCACCCTGATTTCTTTTATGCATAAGTACACTGCATTATTTATCATCTCACTGCACAAAGTATCTATGTATTTTTATATATGTGCACACAGATACACACACATATATACATACACAGGGCAACAAAACACAGAAGGATCAGCTGGAAGTATTTGCCAAGAGAATTTTTTTAAAGAGTATTTTAAGAAGGGAAATCTGAGTCATTTTACCTGTTTTATAACTCTGTGATCTATATATATCCCTGAGTTCTTTCATAAGTCGATCTGAAGCCTGAACTGACCCAGAGACTGCACCCTGGAACAAACAAAAAAGACTCCAAATAAGTGAAAAGTAATATTTACAAACAGCTTTATTTATATACAAAGTTAAACTAACTGGAAGAGATTAACAATATATTCATTTCGGTATGAGAACCAGTTTTTTTAAAAAGTTAAATGTTCTAGGAAGCAAAGACTACTCAAAAGAAACAAGGCACTCATTCTAAAGCAGTACATTAATATATACTACTACATGGTATAGGTGAGACAAACTTTTAATCAAAAGGTACAACAGGTATTTTTCTCTAAAGAAACTAAATTCTCCCGGGCATTTTAATTTCCAAGATGGGTCCACAGTACATTTCTAAGAGGGAAATATTTCATTTTACCTTCTGCTTTTATGCATCAGAGAAGTAACACCCATCAGCATATTTAGAAAATGTGAACAACAGCAACATTGATTTGCAATAGATGAAAAAAAAATCAACACCTATACGGAGGAAACTAAGGTAAGTAAACCCTGAAATACCAAATACTTTTTGAGATTTGTCACAGGGCAGAAATCTCTTCTGGTTTTTTAAAGCTCAGTTCTGCACTGCTCAGCACCTTGAAGTGAAAGAAAACTTAGCATGCAATTTCTGAACCTGGCATTTCAGCCTGAGAGACACTGCTAAAGGGGAAAAGCAGGATTTTAGGAGCCCAACTTTAAGTGATATGCATATAGAATATGTGGCTGTCTCTAAAAGCCCCCAGCTGTGGAGAAACTAATGAGCAGAGTCACCCAGGAACTGATGTCTCCTGACAGAACTGCTGCACTGGCTGTGCTCAGCACAAATCCCCAGCACTGGCATCTCCATGACCCTGCTCTTCAGTCCTGTCTCAGCCTTCTGGGCTTTGAAGTGAGGACAGAACTTACTCCTCAGACAAAGCTGAAATGCTTATTGTGAATAATGTGATCACCACAAGTACGGAGATTACTCTCTCCAATGCAATGCCAATGCTGACAGGATAGATTCTGATACTAAACCTTAGATGTTACCTGATTACTCGGCTTTTATATTCCATCTGAAATAGCATTTTAGGGTCAAGATTTTTTGAAAAACAGGGAGATAAACGTTAGCATTACCAGATTTAAATTACAGAAGAGGATGGAAGACTCCAAATGAGGTGAGGTAGGTATCACCCCCAACCCTGTGACACTTGGGCTTTCACCAGCAAACAACCTACAGACAGATGATACTTTCTGGACAGAAGTGTCAGCAAAGTATTTCTGAAGGAACATGAAACAGCTGTGACCACTGTCTAATACCTGTCCCATCATCCCTATTTGCCTGAAGCCATCAGTGATGTTTTATATTCTACAAGGTCTTAATTGTAGGATCAAATTATTTCTTACTGATATTTAATTCTTATTAAGTTACCTGATGCTAAACCCTTCCCACACTCCTGTCTTCCCTGTCCAGCAGCCTCATACAGTATCTCAGCTTCACACCAGAATCTGCAGACTGTTCTTTTAAGCCTATTCATTTTCCTGTGCCACCAGAGTTAATTATGCAATTACTGAAATTCCACTAGTTTTTCTTAATAGACCAGTATGAAAAATGAACTTTGGAATTAAATATGCAAATAACAGGCAACTCCTTTCATGTGACTAAACAAAAGCTACATAAAGACAGGGCACCAGGCAAATCTCACTTCACTGAAGCCCTTCTCTATAGGGCAGCACCAGACCAAGAAGGGATTCCTCTTTCTTAACACCAAGAATATGAAATTTTATGGGAAAAGGTTGTTTAAATGCATTATTTGCATATTGCTACTATTTATGCCCACTATTTTCAGAGAGCTGAAAATGGAGGCATTACACTCAACAAGTTAACACAACAGTGTTAATCACCATTCTTTGTGTCGCTGCTGTGCTTTGTGAGTGTTAAGGCTGACATTCATTAATGTGTTGAGTCCAGAGGGAGGAAAACTTCATGAAGAAGTGTCAAGACTTTGGTTTTCTTCTGTGCAGAGCTGTGCAATGTCCTTGCCCCCTCTGCTGCATTTCTTACTGAAAAAAGGAATTTTCTTATGTTTCTCACAGAATTTCAACCTCTACAGGCAACTTAAAACCAGTTAGATAGTCAAGGACATCCTGTGAAACACTACTTTCACCATTGCATCTTTATTTCCATCAGATTAAACTACTGAATTCCTGTATATAGTGTTGGAAGCTTACCTTGGCATACAAAAATGTAACTTCTGTACTGTAGATATTTCAAACCCAAAACTTAACACACCCACACTGCCCTGACTGCCATTATAACTGCTGATAAAATCAAGTAGTATTAAACAGAAAGTTAGTTTTAGTGGGTGTAAGGAGGCCTCAGCAGACTTGGTCTATAATACTGGTTTTCACCCTTTTTCCTAGAGGTTTCTAGCTGGGCTGCCCACTCCCTATACAGCAGTATTAAATATAGTTACAGCTGCTACTCTAAGGAATCCATAGACTGCAAACCAGTAATCAACAATCAGGAGAAAGAGGATAGCAAGCTTTACCTAAGCAGTTTAGCACAGCAGCTTCCTTGGCATGCTCTGAACTACCTCTGAATAACTTGGGAGGAATTGGAAGAGGAAGGGAACTGCTGTATCTGATGGTAACACCAAATATGCTGCTCTGAGACACAACATCTTCATTCTAGTGCCACATTTGGTTTTTAGAGCTACTGTTAAAGGGCAGCTTACAAGAGAGGACTACTTGCATCACAACACATGCATATAGAGCAGCCAAGTCAGTTTTGACTATAATAGGACTAAAATTAACAACTCATTCAGTAGCTCACTACATACAAGTTCTAATTTCCAAGACTGAATTCAGATATAAATAACGGAGTATCCTTCTGGGAAAACTGGACTTGACGTTCCAAGGGAGATCAAGTTACCATTTCTCCACTTGTGAGATCAAGATTTATAGTTGCAACTGTCTCAGAAACAACTGGTCAATCATGGGATCTGACAGCTATCTGTCACGTGGGGCTGCTGCCAAGAGCAGAGAGGCATGGCCTTCTCATCTGAATTAGTTAACTGTCTCACAAGACTCAAGGGATTTTGTTTTTTCCTATTAAATAATCAAATAGGCACAAAAAGTCTCACTTGATCATCCTCTCCTGTACAAATACATTTGTGGTTCTCCAGCAGGAGAAATCCCTGCTGTAGGAGGGAAACATCTCTGTGGACAACATGCCAATTGCTGAGAAGTGCGAGGAACAGAAATACCTGGTGCAGGAATTCCCACAGCCCAAACTCTTGGACATAAATAGCATTAACGAGATGCACCACTCCAAGCCTGTCCTGCTCTCACACTCCTCCCTCCAAGTGCCTGTGCCACTGTCAGAAAGGGGGAACTTGAAGAGTGGAGCAGCTGGCTCAGCACTCGCCACTGCCAAGGCTCCAGAGACAGGAGGCTTTTCTTGTCCCCTTCCAACCCTCAAGCACAACCACAGCCCGCCCTCTCCTCCCTGAGTTATATGAGGCAGGGGGTGCAGCTCACTGCAGTTTTATTGTCTGTTCACTGTCTGATCAGAAAAACAATATCACACAGCAAAACAGTGCAGGAAACCACCTCGCCCACAACACACTGTAGATATACTCATATTTCTATTATATTAATATTACAGATCATTTAGCCACAAGACCAAAAAATTACCTGCTAAAACAAAACACGAAAACTTCTCCAAGACAACAAAATAAAATCTCAAGTAACCCATGAGAGCCAAAGAACACAATATGTTCTCTTTTCACAGAGCTCTCTCGGTATTTCTGCAGAAGTACATTTATTCCTGGAAGTTCATACTTACTTCAAGGATTAGACTGAAAATAGAAGTGACACCTTAGACTTCATACAATCTGAAGATGAAAGTAGAGACATTTGAGACTTCTAAAGGGAAGTGCATAAACTCCTGGGTATGAAATGGAAAAAGCTAATAGCATTATCTAAATAAGAAAGGGATTAATCTCTAAAATGACTATGTGAGGAGAGACCTCTGAAAAGCAAGCAGCAGCAAGTTGTTAAATATTTGATGTTAATGATTCCAGTTCAAAGACCTCTTTTAACTCCGAGTAAGCAAGTGCTTCTTTAAAGTTATTACAATGTTAAGAGGAGGATTAATTCTTGCTCCAAGTTACAAACTGTACCACAAGCCAAATTTACTTCCTGATGCCAGCAAGAAGAATGGGATTAGGGATGCTGCCAAGGAGGGGAACTCATTTACTAAATTAGTAGATACATATTCTTAACTTGCATAACACAAGCGCTAAAAACTCCCAGGACAAAAGTCTTGAAAAGCAGAAAAATGTCTTTAACCTGTTAGAAATAAATGAGAATGGGGCTGCCTGCACTGCTTTCCTAAGGGAAAGCCTTTAGCATGATCCAGAACTTCAGCCTGCACTGCAGCCAAGGGGAGAGAGGACAACCCATGGCTTTGGGCCAAAGAACATGGGAAGGAACTGACAGGTCTGGCTGCACAGGGCACCAGTCAAAGCCTTCCATGAAGCTTCACATGCCCTCTTGCAACCAGCAGCATGTAAATGGCATGGCTTTGTTCCACTGATCTTTGCTGAGGAAACAGAGCAGCCCAAAAAAGCTGCTGGTTTGTGTAACAAACAGGCTATGTTTAGCCACTGCATTTATGTTTGTGACACTCATACTGTCCTTGAAGAAACCCAATTGTGAGGGCTGTACAGATTTAAATTCTGCTGTATCTCAGGGTACTGAGCAAACTTCTGCTCTCTCAGAGCATGGTTAACACCATCTATTAAAAGTCCCATGTTTTGGCAGTATGAAGGGCCACTGAGGTGCTACTAGGTGAGCTCTTTCCCAGGTCAGTAGCACAGCTATAGCTTTCTGTTCCCCAGCACTTAAGAATAAACCCTCACAAGCCCTTTGAGAAATTATTTCAGCAGTGCAGCTATTTCTGGTGACCCACAAAAATACCACAGTTCCTCAGCAGCAGTTGAAAACCCTGTTCCCTGTACTCAGCTGACCTTGTTTATGCACCAGCATCAACGAGAGTGTCTTGGCATGAGAAACAGCTATTATGTAAGTTGAGTCTGCTGTTGTCAAACAGAAAACCAGCAGTGTTCATTTCAGCTCCACTAGATGTGGAGGGAAAAAGCAAAAGGAAAGGCAATATTTGCCAAACTGGAAAGAACAGATAGCAAAAGAAAAATCTGCAGTTTTAAGAGGCTTTCTGCACCAAGGAAGAATGCTGACACTACAAAAACCTTCTTTCAGTTCTACCAAATGTTAGATGATGGTGAAGCAGGCCATGCCTTTCAGGCTGCAAGGGGATTTATTTTCTTTAACAATGAAGGTGTCTTTGCCATTAGGTCTGAGTTATAAATACAGAAATACTCAGAAATTCAATAGGAGTCTTCTCAAACTGTGAGCATTTAAGTTTAAACAAAGGCAGTAAGTGACTGTTGTGTTTAGGGTTAGCCATGTCTTAAAACCAGACTAGACTATACAGCAAAAGCAGTGTGGCACCTTTTGTTTAGCTGCTTTTAAATACTGAAACACTGGTCAGGTTTAGGTTGTGGAGTTTTTTCATTTGGGTTTTTTTTCCAAAGGGATGATCATTACTGTGCACTCCCTTCAGACCATCTGGTAGGTAATTATTGAATTCACACACAAATTGGAGTAGTTTCCTTTAGGCAGTTATCTCATGCTGCCCATTTCTGCAGAATGTAAGTCCAAGGTATTTTTGACAGGTTTGCAGTTAAGTCCTATTCCAGCAGCACTGGGACAGAAGCACAACACTGGTAGCTGAAGAGCTCAGAAGCATTTCTACTTTATTTCCTTTCAGAAGCTACACACAAACTCTTCCTCATGGTGAAGTATCAGTAACTAAGAGAAAGAATTTTCTCTTCTAAATTAGAAAACTTGGTACCTCAGTAATTCATAACAAGAAATAGTCAAGATTCTGCTAACTAAAGGAGCCTTTTCCCTGAATTCTTAGATAACTGGACCTATCAGGAGTACACCAAATATTAAAAGAGGACTGGCTTGGCTAGAGCCAAGCACTTCATATATAGTTCTCATTACAAACAAAAAGAGGTTTGCAATACCAATTTTCTTAAATTTAATATAATACTTAAGTGTAATTTAGGCTTTTGAGAAAATATTTGCTGGAAAAATCATCAAGTATAAGAACCAGAACAAAGCCAGTTCCTTGGGCAAAAATCCAGGGGTTCCTTACATACCACTCCTAAATCTTATCCCTTTCCTAAATACTCTTGGGTCCCTCCCCTGCACCTCACTACCCACATGTCTACTCACTTGTCAAACAGCACAGAAACACTTCTGAGCTTACATAGCAGCAGACACCACTTTGGGCACCTTCTTTCTGTGCAGGTGACTTGTAAAAATTTTAAAACCCTTTGGCTGAAACAGATCAGGAGCAGAAGTATTGAATTTCAAGCTTTATACATTTTAAGTTTCTATGAAACAAAAGTCTGGATTTCTTTGGGAGCCAGGCTAAACAAAATTAAGGTCGTATGACATAATCGCTCTCTCCTACATGCACCTTTGAGAAGAAGTTTCTCTCAAACTTGCCACTTGTGACAAA
The DNA here is from genome assembly GCA_035583185.1 of Anabacerthia variegaticeps. Lineage (NCBI taxonomy): Eukaryota > Metazoa > Chordata > Aves > Passeriformes > Furnariidae > Anabacerthia > Anabacerthia variegaticeps. Next base: position 19,896,491 of record JAWWEW010000017.1, on the reverse strand, counting down.
ACACTTCTAAACCTCGAGAACAAACACATCTTTTTACAACTGCCTGCCGGCAAGGTCACTCAGAAACCTGATAACAAAGCTGCAGAGGCGCTGAACACCCCTTGCTCCACGTCAGACCAAAAAAAAACCCCAAGAAACCCAAAACAACCCACCACCCCTCAGACATTTCCATGTGGCACAGATAGTAGTGAAAAATAAATTCATGAATAAGATGTATTTAAGACAGAAATTCCTGGGTTCCATAACTTTTAATGCAATCAGTTTTAAACATGGCTTTGTTCTTTATTTTAAAAAGGGCTCAGCAACGAGAGTCATGCTCACAGCCTAGGTGCCTCCTGCTGATTCTGCAAGGAGGATGCTGTTCATAACAAAGGCACCGAGCAAGGGACAGGGGGACAACCAAACAGATACCTCAGGAAATTAAATGAGCAGTTCAATAGTCAGCTGCAGGTTACCTTATGTGTAGGTGCATAACAGTGGGCTTTACTTGCTGAAAACCATCTCTATTTTAAAGCCAGAAGTATTACAAAGTATTGCAAAGCATTCCATTGCAGTTAGCATGGAATCATTAACTCACATTTAAGTGATCTTGCCTTTGATTTTTTCTGATTTTTTCTAAGATTGCAAGGTTCTCTTTTTCAATGCCTTCATCCTCAGATTTCTTCCCATCAACTGGTTCCTCCTCCTTCATATCATAGTGATCCAGATCTTCAATGTCCTAGAGGACAGAGGAAAAGTTAATTGCAAATAACTGCACTATGCTCTTTGTTCAGTGAAACCCTCTCCAAGGGCACATGGAATACAGGCACAGACTGCACAGCACTATTGTATTTGTGATTGTTGGATGCCATTTCTGTTTTGTTCTAAATTCATTCTCAGCCAACAGCCCTCACTGGAAGTGTAGGGAGCTCTCACAATACAAACAAAACCTAAATTCACAATATGTTTCTGCTCACAGAAACAAACACAGTAAAACCTCTGCATGAAGTCAGGGTTGTTGTGAATTAGCCCATTAAAGTAGGTAGAAAACAGGGTTTGAGAATTCAAAAGTACCTGACGTTAAGGTGGCTCCAAGACATTTCTAAAAGCAGCCTCTGTTTACAATTACAATCCCAGCTATACTACACTTGTGGCATGCAGTGATCAACATACCTGGCAGGGCTAGAGCAGCCCCTCAAGAAAGCTAAATATGAGAAAGCTATGTGGACTTTGTTCATGGTGGACATTTCAGGTAAAGATCACATGTAGCAATCTTGGAATGGGGGTACAAGACAAAACTCTGCGGTCAAGCTTTCTGATCACACAAGCAACATTCCAGTTCTGAGTTCTAGACTAAGACCCTGAAAAATCCTCTCTGTCCTCTGAGGTGGGGTTATCCTGGTGGAGAGGAGCACTCTGACCTTCAGGCAACTGCCTGGGAGGTGATTCAAGTGCCAGTTGTGGAGAGGAGGGGAAGGATGGGAACACCCTGATGTGAAGAAGGCAGCACTCCAGCAGCCACACCAGCAAGCCCTGCTTACACAGCCATCAGATATACTCCAACAAGCAGTGCCCTGCCACCCCTGGGGCTGCTCCTTACACACCATCTGTTTGCATGGCAGGGAAACCTGGCCATAAACCCAAAATCAGGGATGTCCTACGAAGTAAGAAACACCTCTCTGCTGCCTTGCACAACACTGTTTCCTTCAACTGCAAAACACTTTAGATGGAGCATTCTTTAAGATGCTTGTGTTTCTCAAAACAATGACAGAGCTCTAGGAATCACAAGCTGCTTTTCCATTTACGACCTGGACTAGATCACAAGCTGAAGATATCACTGCCACACACAATGCTTAGAGATAATGGCACGCAATTTTTGTGTGTGTGAAGTAACCCAAACAGAGTCTGGAAGTCTGCAAGCAGCAAGAGCCTTGTGGCAGCAGGTGTACACACCACCTTCAGAGAAACACTGGCTCTGGATAAGGCTAAACATGGTGTAAAAAAACCTGCTTCAAATTAATTTCAGAACTCGGTAACATTTAGATCTTTTCTAAGGGAAGACCTTTTATTCAGGGAAAGCTGTTTATTTTCAGTACACCCTCACTAAAAACCTAAATCTGAAGTAGTCTGAACAGTTCTCCTATAATAATGCTATTTAAAGTGGTTTAAAGAGCAAGCATCTTGGAGCTATTCTAACATGTAGTAGAAGTAAGCAAAAAGAGCAGTTCTTACTAAAAAGCTCATTAAAAGGAGCACCATGCTGCCAGACAGTGACATAAAAGTTTAGTGTGGCTGTTCCAATGTCCTTCCATTTCCTTCAATGTATTGTAGTTAAAAACTAGCTCACCTGTATAATCAATCAGCAAACTGATTTACTCTTAGCCAGTCTGCTTCAATTTGGGAGACACTTCCAACAGTATCAGAGCCAGTTCACATGCTGCTTGAAATAGGAGTTAACAATGCAAGAACTTACTGATTTGGCACACAATGTTATGAATTGTTTGACTAAAGCACAAACAGATGTCCAACTCTCTGTATCCAAGTACCTCACAGCTGAGATCTAGGTTTAAGAAGAAAATTTCACTAGTTTTGAGGTTGAAGTGAAAGCTGATATTCAGGTAAACATCCCGATTTTTAATTAGATTTTATTTTGAAATTAGCTTTTCTGTTGTTTACATATTGGCTTAATTATTAGCCAGCCACTGCAGAGCAAAATACCAAAATTCTACTAGATCAGGATAATTTCATATATAGACATACTTCACCCATATCTTCTTCTTCCTCCTCCTCGGATGTAACTTCTTCTGTTGTTCCATTCTGCAATACAACAATGAAGTTTCTGCATAAATGCTGCATATGTTCCTTCCTTCCAAAATCAGCAAAGAGAAACAGTATACATTGAAGTTACACTTATCACGGTGTGCAAAGCACTGAAGTTTAAAGTGTATGATGTACAAAGATGCTTTGCTGGAGCAGGACAGTGAAGGGACTTGTGCACGAAGCAAAGATAAATAGAACGTCACAATTCATTCCAATTAAATTCTAGGCAGAAACTTTAAATTCAGATAAGGGATATCCTATTCTGAGACAGTGGCAAACACAACAAATGGGTTACAATTCATGATCCCTTAACCATGACTCTCACTAGAATCCATCTGCATGCTATGCCCTTAAAAAGAAAAAAAAAACACCAATAAACTTTAGCCCTCAAACTTCAGGGCTTCTTTCCCCTCACAACCTACAACTTCTGTGTAGCCACTACTATCACGTAGACATTGTCTCCAGATTACTTGAAAAGATACCAAAACGACACACTGAGTTAATTTTTCATGGCTTTCTATTTCAGGATACCACTTGAGGAAGTCTGAGCTGCAGAAATACTCAGGAGCATTGTGATCTGCTTGTCCTGTGCTTACTCTTCCTCTGGCAAAGGAGGAATGCCACTGCCCTAGACAACACAGGGGACTAGATGGATCTTTAGTCAGACTTAATAAGGCCACTCATATTTAACTTGCAAACTGTGTGATGGGAGTCTGGCTTTGGGTTTCAGAGCTCATGCAAGACTTCACCAAGCTGCTTCCTAATATCACAGGCCCATTGCCTTGCAGTTGCACTGCTGTGTGAGTGGCTCAGAGGAGAGACCTATAGGATTACAATTTGGCATGTGACCAAAATTAAGCAAGTTATTTGTCTTTACTGTAGTACTGCCACCACAGGAAAACCATCTGTTACACTACAGGAGCTTTTAGAAATCATGTCATCTTAAAATTTACAGGCAAAAGGAGATATCATAGTCTTACTAAAAATACAAAAAAGATCAGTTACTGTCAGTTACCAGTTCTGTTTTCGGCACAATACAAAACATTTTGGTTAAAAAGAACATCTCACAGCCCTTTGCCACTCTTAATTTGTTAAGTGCACAAGAAGTAAACAAGGCACCTCAGATACTCCCTACCCAAAGCAGCATTTGGTCTGGATATCCCTTGTCTCTGCAAGGGATGGAAGAGGAAGAAAAACATCCACAGTAGTTCATCCAAGTGCATGCTGTAAGATATATACACTTCAACAAAAAAGCAAACACTTCAGGAAAAGTAAATTCGGGAAGCACTAGGAGAGCACAGGGATTGCTTGAACTGGTATCACTCACACACCTTTCACTGACACAGAAACTCCAAAGGAAATTGTGTAATATTATCACACCATTATTAAATGGATTTTGCAAACAAAATTCAGATTGAGGACACCACAAAGCAACAGTGTTTCCTATCAGTTCTGGCTTACACAAGGTTTAATCATTCCCACCATCTCGTTTCTTGGAGTTGAAAAAACAACTCCCCCATTGCCATAAGGAGGGATCCACAGCTTTTTAATTTACCTGTCCAGCTGGCAATGGCTGATCTAACATTTCAACATCTGGATGCTGAGGAAGATTATATAATCTGCAGAGGTCACATATTAGTCGCTTCAGCTGTTGAAGAAGCTATAAAAAACAAGAAAACATGGAAATGTTTATTTAAACCAAAGCACAGAGCAATGCATCTTGAATTTTCTTCACACACTGATACGGAACCTAAAGTCACTGTACAGCACTTAAATCTGCTAAGGCTGGAGTAAAATTTAAAGGGCTCTCTTTTCCTCTGCGATCACTGCAATAAAGTCCCCACCACAGAAACCCAAGAACATGGCAAATGAAAGATGGCTCCCATCCACCTCCCCATGGCAAGTGAAGAAAGCCAGGAGCAGAATAATCTGCCCTGACAGCACCATCCAATGCAAACACAAGTGTCTGAGCCACAAATCACTAGGCAATAAGCAAACTGTCATATTCCATGAGACAAGATGGTCCATTCCCATTTCCCAGCTTAAAAAACCCCAAGAGGAACAGTCTGAGTCTGGTTTTCCACATCCTGACTTCTTTTGCAGGGCACACCAGTGAGGCACTAGAGGCAAGACAAACCCTGCACAAGGCATAGAAGCCAGGCAAGCTCCGAGCAGCCTGCCTGCCATATCTTGGGGCAGGGGGAGACACAATCTGTTACCACCCCTGATTTCTGTTTCCAACTCACAGCATTACACTGACATTCTGTTAACTGCAGAACAAAGAGCACCTCACACTCACTAATGCGAGCCAGGAAAATAATTTCCTTCTGCAGAAACACACCGATGTTAAGTCTGCTCACCACACTAATTAAGCTGATTTCCATAGCTGTTAACCTTCTCCAGGCAGCCTCAGATTCCTAGTTAAGGCCAAGACATGAAAGACTGTTCCACTACATTTCCTAACTTTTCAAGGTCTTTGCACAGCTGTGTCAGGAAAACAAAGAAAGGATTGCAGAATGCATCTGTAAAAGGGTCAACACCTCATTATTTGCAGGAGAACTCCCTAGATAAAGCTTGCAAAAATTATACATTCATTTATGGACTTTTCTTCCAGATACCAAAGGGAGTTTGTCTTGCCACTTGTCAAGGGCAGTGGGTAAGACAACCATTCCTGCACAAAGATCCCCCAGCACTACTGGTAGTAACATTTGAGTGACAACTCCCTCCCCTCAAAGCACCTTTCCATAAAGGGGGGAGACTCAGGCTATGTGGCCTCACCCAGGGTACACCACAGCCTTTATTATCCTGAGAGAATGATATCTCTGCAGTGCTATTTTGTATTTGTATACTGTATTTCTTAAAATACACAATAGATTTAGGTAAAAAACCCTATACCCTCCAAAATATTCTGCATGCCTAAAGTCAGTTTAAATGCGCTTACCTTACCCTACTGCAAGGGAAAATCCAGTCTCTCCAGGGTTAAAAACTTATTTCCAAGCCCAAATCACTAGCAGTGATAAGCAAATGTTGCCTTTATGCTATCTGAAAGCTTCAGTGCTTTTCCCTTCTACAGCAGAATTCCACATTCTGTGTAATAGGAATGTTATTTATCCATCCATGGCCATGAACTCAGATACCAGTCTGCATTACAATTATGACACTCCCTCCTATCACACATTTGCTGTTTCTGCATCATTCCTGACAGTCATCCTTAACTCAAAAATAAAGCTGATAACACCAAAAGGGCTGGTGTATCAGCACCACATTTCTTATGAGTAAACACACGAGATGGGATAGTTTACGTTGCCGACAACTTTCTGTAACAATCACATTTCTCATCAGCGTTAAGATTCTACACTGGTTTGAAACTTCCTGGGTGTCTGAAACATCAGAAAATCTTTTAGCAGGCAAAAATCAGATTAATCCATCAAAACTGTAGTTGCCAGATAGAATCAGAGGCCTCAAAACTACTCTTTTCAATATGTGCAAGGTGTTTAAAGTTGCACTGCTTCGCATTTGGTTGGGAAACTTTTTCTCTGCACAAACACTGCCTCTTGGAGAGCTGGAGCATAAGCCACACAATTCGAGGAGCTGCAATTTTTCTCACAGGGCTGTGTAAAACCAGGCAAGCCACTAATTTGTTTACAACTGCTGTGAAGCATACAAAGAAATCTAAGTGGTGAGGGAAAGAGCACCACCACTGGATTGGGCTGCTCCATTAGCACTGACCTTGGAAAAGCAGATGAAGACAACACTGGAGATGCCTTGACTGAAAGAGAGTGAAGGCTGGAAAGAGAGTTAAGAAATGCTTCCTGCCCTGGTTCCTCCACTCCCCATGCTGCTCATGAAATGTCCTGTCACCTGAACTGAAATTCAGAAGGAATTTTTGGAGCCAGGCCCTAACACAGTGGAAACTTCTCACAGTTCCTGCACATGCAGCACCACAAGCAAGGGACACCAGCACCCTCCAAGCAACAAGCTGCTGGCACTGCCTGGGCCACATCACAGAGGCTGTGCCTGAAGGGCCTCTCTCCAGCAGCACATTTTCACCTCCTCACTTCCCCTGGCACCAGGGATCACACAGCCCTGTGGTGCCTGATCAGCTCTGGGGCACATCAATCCCTGCTGTGCTTCAGCACCCAAGCCCTGGGGTCACCCTACAGGGGAGGCAGAGAGGTACAGCTGAGAGCAGGGACCCCCTTCCCTGGCAGGGTCCTACACTTCAGGGTTAGCTTAATGCAACTGCCACACTGCAGTTTGTTTTCACACATCAGCTGCTTTATTCAGCATCAGTGTCTATCATTTACAAAGGTGATGGCAGAGGGACAAGCTGATCCTCTCTCCACAGCCATTCTTCCTTACTGCTGCATTCTTCCTCCACAGGAATTAGTTTCATACCCTTGATCCTTTTGCCATGGATCACCCACCATCACTGCTATCCCTTATACTCTGCTCATATGTATGAAAAATCACAGGATCAATTGGGCTGAAATGCACATTTGGAAGACATCTGATAGAGCTCCCTGCTCCAAGCAGGGCCTGGCATGATTTGCTATGTACATGAACAGACTGTATCAAAAGAGAGTAGCTTTCTGTCATATATCAATAATTTAAATGTATTTCCAGGGTAACTTCACAGGCTTGAGTAATGTAAAGTGAATGCTTAACGTACACGCTTTGAGTCTAGTGAAGAAAAGGGGCTATCAGAACACCAAGAGTTTCCCTGGAATACAAACTGCCTAAAGCACAAACCAAGCACAGAAGGCACAACCAGAATGCACAGCCCTCAGGGTATTAAAGGAGCCATGGAAAGAGCCTGCAGAGGGGAAATGCTCAAGTGATCAAATGCACCACCATTTATAAACTTATTGTATTGATTGTAATGAGTATAAAAAGAACAAAAAATATGAAATTATAATACCCCGGTAATTTTTAAAGCTTCAGGAGTTCTGAGAAGTAGGGGGAGTTTTGTGGACACCATAATACTGGTTTAGAACAAAAAAAGCACCTCTTGGAATTTTCTGTTTCCTATGTTAACATCCTACACGTCTGAGAAGAGTTTAAAACAGTATTCTTCTGAAACATAAGCTACATTAGGAAGCTTTTTTATGCATGAAGAGATTCTTCCTAATGCAGTATGAAAGCATTAACAATTTTAGGACACTTTTGATGATATTACCATCCTGTTCAGTTCACTATGAAGCACCCTGTTTCCTGATTACCAAGAAACATGGACTTAAGAAGTACAGTGTAAGGACACAAAGGCTTCATTCTTCCATGTGTATCTACACGTATTCTATGTCTATATAAAAAGGAATCAATCTTAGCCTACCACTGAGAAACTGCTGAAGGAGAATGCAAATGGAAAGAGAGGAAAGCAATCACTGTCCCGTGGAGTGTGAGCACCCCTGAGCTCTCAGGTAAGCTGTGAGCCTCACACACTCAGCAGCCTGGGCCGGCTCCAGGAGGCAAAGCAAAGCTTATTCCTGCTTTTTGTCTGGCTCCCAGTACATAAATCAGCTGCTGCTGCACTGGGAGTTTGCAAGAGACAACATCCTTGCCTGAAATGGCCCCCCGTGGGACTCCCTCTACATTATTAACATCAAAGCAGTGTGCTTCAGGACAGCAGCTTATTCAAGCTGCAAACACACTCATGCCAGGAATTGTGTACTTTTGACATCTTCCATGCAAGCTTAAGGTCTAGAGATGTGAGAATTAAAGCTGCCCATCTGAATTTAAGTCCATTTCCCTATTCTCTTTAAAAAGCAAACCTCCAAATTGTGTACAGTTACATTTAAGATGTCATGAACTAAGGTTTGAGGCACCATATAGCTTCCATCATATTAAACTTTACAAGACAATTGCAGTAGGATTTCTTTTGCACAGCACAACCACTAGAAGGCAGATGGCAGTTTCATACCTATCAACTCTAATGTGAATCTGGATTTTCGGGATCTGAAAAGGAATTCAGGAGACACTGAAAGAACTGGGCTGAAAGAACTATATGTGCTTCATGTGCACATGAACCTTCATGTGCTGACTGGGACTTGTTCAACATTGACAGTCAAGCAGCTGAAGTGTCCAAACCTAAAGATATCTATGCTGATCACATTCTTAACAACCCTTCAACATTTTTAGTGTTTTGACAAATTTTCATAGCAAATACACCGTGCTCATGCAACGTCAATAACACAGGTTCAGACCCACAGATGATCTTCCAGGAAACATGATTTCAACATCACAAACCAGTTTTCCCTTTCCCATGTCAAATGACAAGGCTTTCCCCTGTCAAACAACAATGTCTGGAGAGCAGTTCTTCAGTTTCCCAAACTGCCACAAGTTAGAATGCAGGTAGAAAGGGCAGAGTAAAGCCATAGGGGATGGAGTTCCACAGAGAAGAGTTGTAAAGTAGGGAGAAAAAAAACCCAGATCCAAACCCCACAAAAAACCAAGCCGCTGGAGCAAAAAAAGAAGCCAGATTTTTGTAGTGTATTTATCTCTTCAACCACTCCCATCCGTCTTCACCTTGGCATAACACCATGCAGGGTGGATTCCTGAGAAACCAATGGGCCATCCACAGGTGTCTATTACATCAACCCACCCGCTTTTACACGGGCAAGTACAATCTTGATATCAGAAGCTGTTTTCTTACCAGGTACATGAGCAGTCTGTGTGCACATGCAATTCAGCACAGCCAGTCCCATGCGTGTTTACAACGCAGCTCTCCAGCCTGGAGCAGGCAGTTGCACATCAGAAACATCCTGTTCAGAACCCCCAGGCTGAAGGTAGCAGCCACACCAGCCTGCAACTGCACAATCTTCTGGAAGGTGTATTTCAGAAAAAAACTCACTGGGCCAGATTTTCTGCCACTGTCCTGCCCTTACGTCTTTCTAGGCAAAAGTCACAAAGACTAAGATCTCTTACATTCTTCTGAAGTTTAGGGTGAAGTAGAACACTCACAACTGAGACCTGTGTCTACTGCAATCACATCCAACATAATGCATTAAAACACTGTTTTTAATTACAGCAAGGTCCACGAAGACTCTCATTTACTTATTAGTTTCCTAATTATTTCTGCTAGAAGTCAGATGCATCCTAAATACTCTTTAGAAAAAGGCACTTGTCCATCCTTGTTTAAGGTTGGATATGCTAGATTAACATTATCCCAGGAAACACAAGTAGATTTCATAAGAACATTCCCAATTTTTCCCAAACCAGGCAAATACTAAGCACATAACCCATGCAATAAGCAGTGCTCTGCAGACTCATTTGTTTTGTACACATCACAGTCCTGTACACAAAAATAAACATCTGTTAAAATAATCTACTAATAAAGATCACCTTTAAGGGCCATTTAATATCCATAAAGCTGAATTTGGAGTGGAAAAACAACACTTAATCACTGAATTTCTCAGTATGCTGCAATACTACTCTTTGTGGAACAAATTGCACTTGCAGTGACATTTATCTCCAAGCACTACTCAAGGACACTTTCCTACACAGAATGGGAATTTTTTTATATATATATATATAAACACACACACACAGACACAGAGCTCCTATCACCACATGTAAAAGGTACTCAAGTAAGACATAATGCTTGAGAGTTCTCTGAAATACAAAACAGCCATTAGAACCCATACAAAGATTGTCTTTAAGCAGCAATCGCCCAAAGTCACAACACTGAATGTTTCAGTACATGAGGAACCTTCTGAGGACCCAGAAGACATCAAGTCAAGCCTCCTTTACTGAAACCAGGAATTACTTGTATTATAGCCATGTCTTGGAGAATACATATTCTCAAGAACACAAAGCTTTTGCCTCTGTAATTAATCTCTGTGCAAAGAAAACTCTACAAGAGCTGTTTTCTTCAGTAGTTTTAACCTTTCCTTTTCATCCACTTCACTGTTTAATTATTTTCAGAAAGCCTCACACTGTAATTACTGGGGTTGAAACTTAACTTCTCTTACAGAGTAAGAACTTAAGTAACCTTTTCCTCCTTGCCACAAATTTTTTGGATTACTTTTGGCTCATATGTTTTTGGAAGAGAAAGCTGCGTTTACAAAACCTCCCAAATGACCCCAAAACTGAACTAATTGAACTGCTTGTTAATGTGACAAAGCCAAATAAACACCCAAACCCAAGTAAATGCCCAAAAGAACCAAAACACTTTGCTCACCAGAGTATTGCTCTTCTTAATATCTTCTAAACGCTCTAAGACTGAAGTCAGGTTTGGGTCATCTGATTCTACAAACCATATTGGTGATGAAGAGGGGTAAGACTCCTGTTAAACAACAAAAACAAACACAAGACCAAACATAAATAAGCAAAAAAAAACCCCAAAGGTTTTCAAAATCATTCACCCTCAATTTCACAGCACGATATTAAACATCACCTTTTATCTTATTCTGTGTCAGGAAACACAGGCTTTTAACACCACTTTTTTAGGCAATGCAAAAGAAGTTGAAAGAAATGCAGCCAACTGGTTCTTCTAGTATTTCATCTTATTTTAATGTTGCTCAGATGATGGACACACATAAGAAACAGTGCTGAAAAGTTTCAAACCTTGGGGGCAGGTGGAGAAATTTAAAAGTGCAGTACAGGTGATAATTACCAAAAAGTGGAATCATTAAGTAGCACATGTCAAAGAACAACACTGTATTGATGCTGATTTTTCATAAAAACACAGCTTCTTCCAAATAAAAGTTGTGAAAGCAATAAAACCTGGAGACCTTCTCCTCCAACAGGATTATTGAATCTGTCCTAGCACTGACCAAAGCAATATAGCTCCTATCTCCTGCCTTGGAGGACAGGCTAACTGCAGAGCACAATGCCAAAAATCTGCTGCTTTATCTTTGCACCATCAAGGCTTGTGGAGGACTTCCCAGTGCTGAAAGGCTTGCCATGGCACACAGCCCTGTCAGGAAGCCTTACAGCACACCTTCAGTGCATGCACAGAGCCCTCCAGCTGGCAGGCAGGGCCAGGGCACATCCCAAAGGCAGCGAGATCCAACAGGCTCCCAGGACTACAAGTGCCCTTCATTTTCCATGGTTTGGAACAACACACGGGACAGATGCGGCCACAGCTGCTCATACAATCCATGGCAAGAGGGTTTTCTGTCACCAAGCTGCCACAACATGTAGCCCTTCAAAAGGTGCTGGAGAGGCCCCTGCTACAGACAGGTAAAGAGAAATTCCCTGCCTCTCGTTTAGATGTTTCAAACAAGAATTCCAGTTTTTGCCTCACACAGGTTTGGGAACACTGTGAGGATGGAGGAAACCACGTAGCTTCCAACTCAACAGTAAGTGTCCTTTCATATCATTGACATGTCTGGATCTTATTTGGTTTGGTTTAGTTATTTAAGGTATTCTCCACTTCTCACTCCTTCAATTAAATTTTAGTAACTAAAGACAAATTGCTGAACCTCAGTTTTATCACCCAGATATTATCTTCATATCCCCAGGTCTGAAAATTCTCTCATTATTTTGGAATTCATTTCCCTCACTGCAGTTGAAAAGGAAAAATTCCATCTTTTCATTCCAGAGACAACAAATCATGCTTCATCCTTCCACACTCAGAGTCAAGGTTTGAAAACTGGAGAAAAATACAAGTATGTTAAAACTAGCTTTTAATAACATAAAGTGCCTTTCCTGACTGACCTTCTAACTCCATAAAACCCCCATGTGATTAGATAAAGGACATCAGCTTTGGTAAAACAGACTACCACAAGAGTTGCCACCTGGCACAATTCTCCAGCAAAGTTCTAGCCACAGAGGTCTAAAATTCCATCTATAAGCTGAAGCCTTTGCATAAACTTACTTTTTTAACAAGCTCAGTCCCCTCAAGTTTATTTTTTTCCTAAATCACAGTTAAAAACACCTTAAAAGAATACATGATATTCCCAGAACGTTTATGAAAACACGAGTTGTTCCCATCTTTCATCTCCACTTCAAAGCACCCTACACAAAGCAGAGACCTTAGAATATCTATTCTTGATTAACTAAGGCCTAACATCTCACATGTCTATCAGGAAAGTCCAGTGCTCAGCTTGCCAAGATTTATGGCTAAGGCAGGCTCACAGATGGGCACTCACATGTGGTTTAATCACTTTCTTCCCTTACACAATACATTACTTGGAAAAAGAGTATTTTCTCCTCAGTTTCACTCAATACACTCTAGAAAGATTAAGCACTCTCTCTGTGGGACAAATAATTGAATTCCCTATTGCCACTGGGTTTCCAAACTATTATTTTAGGCACTAAACTTCATTCAAGATATTCCAGGCTTTGTACTGATAACATCTCACTCCTTTTTAAATAACATGCAACCTACTTGCAAAGTTCCTGCAATGGTGCAATATTCTTACCTCAAGCCCTTCACACTGCACACTGATCTTGATGCACAGTGGGGAACATCATAACTCTGCCAACTGTGGCCCCACTGCCCGAAGACCTGCTTGAACCAGCTATTTTTGAGACCCTCTGGCCAGCTCATTCAGCTGAAAGTGAGGCAAGAGAGTAAACACTACTAGCATGACTTTAGATTACACCAACATTCCCATCAGGAAATACAAAGAACAAGCAAAATCCCTTCCAAGATTCACTGAGCCATCTGTTTCTTAAAATCCTCAAACTCATTAGAAGAAAAATATTCTCCAGATACAGCCAACATTTGGACTGTATATGCACATTCTCCTAACAGGTATTTTTGGCTTTATTTTTTTTTAATCAAGCGTTTTTAAATTCTCTTAGTCCCGGTCTAAGCAAGTCTCTTAATTGCAATGATTTTTAACTGCAATGATTTATACAAGACAAACATCTGCCACCTCTCTTCTAAGCCATACCTGGAATCTCAAGACTGCTTATAGAATGAAGCTCACTTTTTCACTGTCTATATCCTTCTCTTCTTACAATTTTACTTCTCCTTTCTCCACCTGAAGGACAGTGAACAAACCCACAGTAGGACACTTGTTATTGCTATTCAAATTTTTCGTCTGATTTAGCTTTTGGAAGATGAATGCACTTCTCAGAAAGGCTTTTCTTTAACATGGAGAGCATATTTACTCAGCTGAATCAAAAAATATTTCAAATTTCAGATTTTTAGATTATGGATATTTAATTGCACATTCCAACTTTTCCACAACAGATGCTTAATATTAAAATACAAGTTCAACCAAACTACCATTTGGTTGCAACAGTTTGTAATTCTTCAGACTTACCAATAAATATATCCATTTAAGTAAAAAACATAAATGGCATTAAGTTTCTCTAGATCTGTATGCAATCCATATTTTTGGAACAGCTGATTTTCACATGGACATGAGTCACTGCATTTCGAAATACAGAATTCACACACAAAACCTCCAACATTCTGAACCTGAGGTATAAGCTGGCTCAGGAGTTTGTAAGAACCACAGCACACAACTTAAAACTAAGCCTGTGGTTTGTAAGGCCACACAACTGAGCTCCACATCAGCTAGTTCTGTTGAGAGAATTGCAGCAGCTTTTTCCTCCCTATCTGCATCCTATAGAGATAAGGGGTGGATTGGAGCTGTTATGTCACATAAGGAACACAGGCTTCCCAGATACAAAGACAACGTTTCAGGAGAGGAAGCCTAAAATAGTTATTTTATTCTCAGTGGCTAAAAAGCCCTGTTATTTTGGGCCTTTTACCACACAGCCGACAGACAGTGACTGTCTATATAATCTATCACCATATTAAGTGCTCGAGATCTTTTATGTAACCGCTGTAACACAGCATTTTCTTGCTCTCTGCAAGCAAAAGCAGGAACTCCTCCCAGGAGGCAAAGGCTGTGGTGCACAGACAGTGCCTGCAGAGAGCCCAGAACCCCAGAGAACCCCCAGAGAACAGCAGGATGGGCCACACTGACATCACACCTCGCAGGCACCGTGCCCAGGACAAAGGCTGGATGTTTACAGCAGCCCAGATACAATCCCAATTCATGGCATCATCACTTCTAGAGAGCCTTTGTATCAGCACCAGGACAGCCTGGGAGCTTTGTCAACACAAACCCTTCTGTAACAGAACGCGGTGAAAAGAATTTAGCCCGCTAATAAACACACAAAATACAAAGAGAGTAAAGCCCTGCGCTCCCGCCATGGGAACAATTTCAAACCCAATCAAATCATTTAGGAAAACCACAGCATATTAGAAAACACACAGAGGATCTCACTGCTCAGACATTCCACTACATCCTCTACTTGCATTTTACTAAACAGTTTTGCTTACCAAAAAAAAAAGGCAGCAAAAAGTGACAGAAGATTCCAGGAACACACACATTAAGACAGCTTTTCCTGGGCAGGATCTGTCATCTAAGTATATCCTATCTAAGCTTTCTCATCCGTAACAATAAGGCTGTTTTTCTTGCAATGTTATATAATCTTTATCCTGCTCTCTAAAGCTACAGCGACACAGTTTTGATGTTAGTAAGAGACTTTTAAAGGAGCTGTTTCTAAATTGCTACAACACTGCTGAAATTGTGAGGTTGCTAAATTAAAACAAAACATCTTGCTCTCGCTCTTATGATTAGAGCAACCTGCACACACAGTTTTTGCTCCAAGGCATTGGAGTGACCACGTCTCCTTGTGCACAACTGAGCCATTTCACCATGGCCAAACAGTAGGAGCACACATTTAAACACACAGCTCCTGCATTAAGATTTAAACTCACAATAACATGGGGACAGCTCTTTATTTTCCTTAATTTCCACATCACAGGAGATGGAAAAAGTGGGGGGGCTTTCTTTAAAAAAAACTTAGCATACTGCCTGAACAAAATTTTACAAGAGTTTTCCTTTCTGTTTCTAAATTTTTGCAAAATCTCCATCATGGACAGAACCTGTTCTTTTTACACCAGCCACAACCAAAACTTAGCTAATTTTTTTTATCACAGCACTTCTAGTTTTTTATCTTTTCAGTCTCAAAATTTTTCTTTACCCCCCTTTCCTTCCAAAAAGCAGAGCATCAAACTCCCAGATCTTTTAACCAGCTTAGATACTTTGAGAAGGCTGGAAAGAGACGAGTCCAGCTCACCCAAATCTTGGTAATGAAGTGAGTAAATCCTAATGAAACAAGACATCTCAGAGGGCTAATACAGTCTTATGAGGGTGAATACATTTACAGCTATAAACACACATCAAGTAATCGATCTCAAACCATAGATGGCTTTCCCTCAGCAGCCACCTTGATGCTACCAAGGTTGTCCATTTGAATTAAACAGCAGAACTAGATCATATATACACCTGAACGTTCAACAAATACTGAAGATTAAACTACACAATTAGCTACAATTTAGTACACATTATCTGCAATTGTTAGTCAATCATTCACTACTTATTTTTCACCTGTCTCAAGCTGCCTTTAGAGGAAAAAAAAAGGCAGAGTTAATATTAACAAAAATATCAGGATTTGATAAGATATTCTTAAAGCTAAAGTTTAGCATGATGACCATAAAACACTAGTACTTACAGCTGCCTAAAATAGTATTAGTAGCGATTACACAACTGACAGACTGTTTCCCCATTACTAGGGGCCAAATTTTCCAAAGGCAGCTTAAAAGCAGCAAGCATTTTCTACCACTAGCTACTCAAGTGCCAGTGAAATGCACAGGCTTTATAAGTCAGCAGATTGTCATCTGCCCTTTCATTTCACCCTTTATAATAATTTAGAAAAAAAAGAAAGCATGAAGGGTCCCTTTCACTGGAAGCAATCCAAATTAAACCATTTCCCAGAAACCTCAAGTTACTAAAACCACCAAAAATTTGTATTTTCAAACATCCAGACACCACCTTTTACTCTGTTGTATAGATAACTCATAGAACATGACAACATTCTATCATTTGCACTTTTATATATTAAAAAAAAAAAAATCTGTCATTTCTTTAAGAATCTAGCATTTCAATGATCCAAAACTCTAAAGGTTATGAAAAGTTTTGCAATGGAGGATTTAAAAATGAAATTTAATACTGGTGGTAGTGAGGAAGTAAAGTGAATTTTACCAGCCTCTACTGAACCAGAGGAAAACTTCAACCTGCTTTTCCTTTTGAACTTTAAAATTGCACATAACACACTATTGACTTGACCAATGCACATAAACAGCAGGACACCATTTATTTACTAGAGTTCAGTTAAACAGAGATGTTTTAGCTGTTTCTAAACGACAGAAACAAGCTGGGATTAGCTTCACTTTTCTTACACTCTCCCCAAAGCCTGACATGCTCAGGTCAGCGAGGACATTGCTACAACTCCTGTGTTTGGTAAGACACCAAGTTCAACTGTTTGAAACACATCTCTCTTCAACCCACAAAACTACTGCAGTTCTACTCTCAGGTGTAATGGCTGTTTGGACAGCTACAGCCTATACGAGACAATCCCAGGTGAAACATCACACTTTGGTTGGATCCCTGGGATTTCAAGAACTTAATCATCTTGCACCTTTGCAGGAGGAAGGTGAAAGAATCCCCTAATCCTGTTCTATGTCGGTTCTCTAATACGCTCAGCGCCGCAGAAGCCAATGCCTTCAGGAGCGCCTTCAATCAACACAACTAACAGGGTCACGCTTTGCCTCTCCCACACTCTCTCAAGGGAATGAGGCAAATGCAGCAGAGTACCTTGTTTTGGAACTGTGTATGTTATCAAATACAGCCATGCTAGAGAAGGGACAGTCAAAGGCACATGCTTCATGCAGCAGAAAGACCATAACAAACCACAACGCTGTAGATGCTGGTAAAATTCACTCTGCAACCACAGACTGTCCCAAACCAGATACAGTTCTCTGTACAAACAAGCTCTACCGACTGCAGAAGGCTACCACAAAGGAAACCAGGAAGAAACATTTAAAAGGACACACAATGGTTTTGGAGATCCCTTCTGCCTTCACAGCACCCTTGTGGGCAAAGGCACTGCCCTCCTGTCCCGTCGGGCTTCAGACACACGGGCAGGGCTCTGACACTGCACCTTCTAGAGCTGCTTTCTGCACGAGGGCACATGGACAGCAGCACGTTCCTACATGAACTCGAGGCCCAGATCATGGAACACCTTTTGACATAGAGATTCAGCAACATCTGCAAGTGCCAACCTTCGTAAGATGACCACAGCAGAACTCAATGGCAGTTCACTTGTGTACAGATTATTCCAAAACCCAAGCAGTTTGTAATCTGCAGCTTCACCTGCACAAATTCACTTGTTCAACCCAAGCCTGTGGAATTCTCTTGAATTTATTATGGAGTCTTTAACTTCTTTTACTTTGTATGCACCCAAGACAGAAAATAGTATTTTGAGGGGAAAAAAAAAAAATCCTGAAAATTTAAGCAAATGCTGCTTTCAAACAGGCATATAGAAGAGGCAAATAATTTCAAACTTTGTGAAATAATCCAAGCTACTTCAGTGTTTTACTTCCATATCTCTCTGTCCAGGTACATGTATCTCTCACTGCTCAAACATCATTACCTGAGAAGAAGCAAATAACATCTACAACCAAACTAGCAAAGGCACAAAACCTCACTTCAAATGGTCACAAATACGAATGCAGATGTGACATCACAATTCTTACATTTCTTATGGTCACATTCTTTCAGTCAAGTTTTCACTGCCACTCATTGTTCAAACTATTTAATCTACACCAAGTGTTCTAAGTGTCGATTCAGCTACATGAAATTGCACATGACCCTTGGAAAAACAAGTTTATCAGACTCTCCTATCAGTTGCTACACCCTCACCCTCTCCCCTTACCAAATAAAAGGCAGAAGGCCACTTATCCAGCATAACATGACTACACAGAATTAAAATAGGAATTTTGGGCATAAAAGGAAAAAAAAGGCACTTTTCTGATAAAACAGTTATTGATCATCACTGTGAAGCAACATTTTACTCTCCAGGTCATCATCATAATGCACGATGCCATCTCTCCATTCAAGGCAATTCACAGAAAAAACCCAAACCCTCCTAACTCACACTTTTGTATGGACCCGAAGTCAAATCCCTGAAATGTGACTGTGCTGCTGCTCAGACACAACTCCAGCTAACACGAGGCAGGATTTCACTAACAGCACAGCAAGCGACAGTTGTTCAAGAGCAGTGTGTAGTCTCTGAAAATGTAAACTGTTGCTGAGGGCCAACCCAGCCAAGTGAGCTACAGAACGCTGCTTTGCCAATATTAACAGCAACAAATCTACAGATCAGCCACACTGAAAACTGAGCAAAGCACAAAGCATCGCCGGAGCCTGAGTGACTTGTTTATTGGGAAGATGGTTGTGGAGCTCAGACTGTACCCAGGTTTTACCATAGCACCTCCCGGCAGTCGGATCAAGCTGTGCTGCTCCTCACACACAAAACCCCCACTGTGTGTGTGCTTGTACCCTCATCTTGCCACTTGTCAGAGGCTGGTTGTTTGGGAGCCCTCAGGCACAAGGGGTCCTCTTTAACACACACATTACACATGCACTCAAGCTGGCAATGGTTTACCTAATGAGAGCTACACACACGAGCTAAAAGAGAAGGTGTTTTGTGAACCTGATTCTCCAATACTCCTTTACTAGCAGCACACTAACTTATGTGCCCAAATTCCTGCAGAAGTCTAATTACTTGAGACAAATTATCAACTCATTCTAGTCATCAAGAGTTACTACCTACTTCTGCAACTATACAGACAAGTACATTCAGAAAAGGTGTCATCAACATGAGTGTCACAAAGCCAGAGCAGCAAGAAATGGCTTCCAGTACGACTAGAATGGAAGAACTGGTTATAACTAAGTGGTGACATGTCCCTCTCTCCCCAAACGAACTTGATAACAAATTTTCTGGCAGACCTGCTCTCACCTTTATCAGTTACAGAGTTACTCCACAGCATGCAAAGTCTGATACCACTTCTGCTGTCACCCAAACGATCCAGGCTTCCCCTTCATACTCTTTTAACTTCAGCAACGTACATCTTTCAAAAGTTCAAATCGCTCAGGATCCCGCTCTGTCTGCGCCCTTGCCCCCTGTCTGAGAACACCCTTCCTCTTTTCCATGTTTTCCCTTTGCAAAGTTGCTGTGCTGCAGACAGCTGCAGATGCAAGGACTTTCCATTCTCACCCCGGGCAAGGAGGGATCCTGCTGCTCTGCTGCTCTTACACCTGACAGCACTGCAGCCACCACCCACCAGCTCTCCTCTCTCAGCAACACGTACACAGCTGCCCTGATGCTGCCTAGCCACAGGCCTGCACATCGCAGCCATTTACAGGGAACTTTGTCCCCCACACACGAAATTTCAGTACCACAGCCTTCAACCAATGTTTACCATTAATAAGTTAAATACCACAACTCTCACCACAGTTATTTCCTACTTCAAAAATTCAAGGAAGCCTGTGGTATCTTGAACACCACTGCTCAGGAACGCTTTGATTTTTTTCTAATGCCACTATACAAGTTCTGACAGAGCTTATGCTGCTGCCTTTTTGAATACACACTGAAGAAGCTATTGCAAGATCTCAACTGTACTGAATCTCTATCAGAGGGGGCAAAAAATTGCAAAATATAACCATTTCTCTTTTTCTGAGCGAAAGGAGAATACAGTTCATACTACATCTTCAGAAATCATGCATTAGCTGCTCTACAGTAGTCAATACACCAGGATGTCTTGCATGCAAGAGATAGAAAAGAAAGAAACAAACACATGCAAGGTCATTATTTTCATACCACATTTAGAGATTACAGCTGGAAGCAAGAAATCAGTAAGACATACACTAACTGGTATGCTTGTTTCCATCAAAGATCATATTAGCTTCAAGTATACTGCATACAGGCAGGCTGATTGAAGACCTAAACGTTAAATAGCCTCTTCTTACTATAATCAGTCATTTAATTTTCCAGTTGTCTTCTGGGAGGTGGTGAAAGGTCATTTTCGCTTCTCCTACGGAGTTTGCAGCTGAAGAAACACAGTGGAACGCATACTAAATCATCAACTATCGTGTCTCTTAAAAACAGAATACTACCATTCATAGCTTAAAGGGAAAAAACCCCAACCTAATACTGAACTTCAGCCAGGAATTCAGGGGTTTATAACCTTTCAAAACTACAGAAATGCAAACAACCTGACAGTACTGAACAGCAGTCCATACTGAGGCATAACTAAAATAGTACTCATTCCTGCTAATCAGCTTCTACAAGCATTTGTTTCTACCTAGAAACTTCATGCCCTCCTTTCCTTTTCTAATAATAATAATACAATTTAGAGAACTGTCTCCATCTTCACATATTCCAGTCTCCTGGAAGGAATTAGATTGTACAAGTAAATAAACTGCTCAAAGTTAAGTCTGGTGCAGCTGTCCCTGTGACACAGTGGAGACCCACAGGCCCAATGTCCCCCCAGGAGTGGCCCCAAGTGCCACCCAGGGCTCTGCAGGCACTGCTGGGTTCGGGCTCCCCCAGTGCCTGCTCAGCCCTGTGCCCTCTGTTGTGACGGGACAGCTGCTTGTGCAGCCACACACTGAACCAGACTGGGAAATGGGCCAGATCAACAGCAAGGCAGGAAAGAATTTTGACATGCCAGCCAGGTCCTTAATCCAGTAAACTCAATTCTGGCCACCTCACATGGCACACAGCCTTTGCTGGGCTGCGAGCAACAGCAGCATTACAGAGTGCACAGGGCACCATCACATTCTGTTCTCACTAACAATTGTTATTTTCAATTCGTGCTGAGGATATCAACAAGTCATCAATACACAAAGCCTCCTCAAGAGTTCCCAGGAGGAAGCATGTCAAGTGAAAAGAATTTCATTCTTTCGACAAAACTTCTAATTCTTTTAATTAGAAAGGTGCACAGAGAGCTCTTTCAAGGACCACAACAGTCCCAGTTCTGAAATTGCTGTATTGTTACATGAGTAATCCAGTGGAAACAAGCATGATTTCCTGGACACTGAAGACTCAAGATAAGCCATTCTTTCTATTCGAGGCTTTCCAGGATATTTCAGAAGCACTTCATGCCTTGTAGAGAGGACAGAACTGACTGCAAAGTCCTGATGTACTGGTTACAGCCTTTCACACATGACACAACCAGGCTGTAGTGTAAGAAAGGTCCTGTCTTCCAGACACAAAAGATTCCTCCTACTCTTATTTTGCAATATTTTTTTTTTTCCCAAGTACAGTCTTGGCATAAAAAGAGAAATTAAAATCCTCACTCTTTTAGTAATTTTTTGGCTTAATTTTGGTTTGCTAAATGAAACAGTATTAAACTTCTCAATTTCTATGGAATAAGTTATGTTTGAAAACAGTTGCATGAGTGCCTTTTTTAGACCACCAAGTATACCTAATTCTAGCCAAAAACTACCTATTATCAAGATAAAGCTGTGTATGCTTTTATACAGTAGTGCTATCCATCTGCTGCAAGACAAAGGTTTCAACCTCACTACAGAATGTCTAGTGATCTCAAAAAAAAAAATAAAATCTGTGGTTGAACCTCATTCATTATGCGGTAAGTTCTGTGTACAAATATGTAATCTTTTTAAAAGGTTACCAGCTGCCTAGGCATTAGCTAGGAGTGAGTTTAATATTAAAACCTTATGCCTTTGAAGAACTGTTGTGTGTTCTAATACACTCACTTTCTGTGCAGACCCAGCCTGTAAAAAGCTTCACAGGTAATATCTTTTCATCCATTCTGGTTTAGAAGTGAAACTAAAGTCTTCTCCCATCAATTGCAGTAATCTGTAGACAGCAACCTTTTCAAGTCTTTCACAGCAGCTCCTACCTCTGATTTAGCAGCAGGGTATTTTTCGGTGAAAGCAGAAGATCCTTCTCTCCAGCAGGGAGCAAGAGTTTACTGAGTCAGCCACATCACCTGAACTGAATCACTAATGTATGAAGGGTATCACTGCACATCACAGCCCTCTATCTGTTTGGGGTAACTCTGCTCCCACTCAGAGCTGGCACAAACCCTGTTCTACCTGCAAGTGTTACTTGAGGACACAGAATTCCAATAGCAATTTTGTGTATGGGTGGAGAGATTAATATCCAGTTTCTCTCTAAAGAGAGGATATAAAAAATAGGAAGTGTTTTACTGCAGTCCAAACCAGTCCTTTTTCTTGCACTAACAAGGAAAAGGCTGGAGTGTAGAATAATTCTAACATACTCTCTGCAAAACTATAACCTACATCTGGTAAGGTACCAAACAGACTAGAGATTGTACTGAAGGACACTTACCTAAAGTCATGATCAATAAACATATTCCTCTAAGTAAGGCCACAATTTTGACACTGTTTCAAAAAGCATGCAGAACAGGACCAGGTTTATTGAACTTGATCCTGGAATAGTGCTGTTAAAGGAAATAGGAGAAAAACAGAAATAAAACTCCAAATGGAGACACTGCTGTTGGCATAACAAAATGGGAATGTGAAGGTACACAGCCTGAACAAGTTCAATAATTAGACAGTTCTCAGGAATAAGCAGCAATGTTTCTGACAGGGATGACTCCACCCTCAAGTGCCTCTTTTAAAATAAGCTGATTAACCATGTAAGCTCCAATATGGGTCACTACCAGAAATAGTGAAGGACAGACTTGGATAAAGTTTGGCTGCCACTCTATAAAACAAAAGAGCTATGAATTAAAATGTATCTTGCTTTAATTTCAAGCAGGGTTTAGTGTCACAGGCAGACTATCCCCAGGATGCTGCAGCCTATACTGAACTTTGTCAGGTCCACAAACTCACCTTGCAGAGACAATCAGCAGATCATCTCAGTGGGAAATGCCAGGGCAGACTTCTAACCCAACTGAATTTTAGTCTAGGAAACTTGTGGAGACTAATATAGTTCCTAAGCAGATATTCTCCCTCACCTCTCCAGGAGAATGTTTCCTCTTCCCTCTGCCTTCTCTCTCTATGCTGGAAAAGAGAAAGATCCATTGGGAATACCAGAGCACCTTTGTTATCAGATCTCTTTTCAGACTTGGTACAGAAGCTACTGAAAACTTCCTTCCCTACCAGATATTTCTCCATCCAGTAACTTCAGCATCTCTACACAACACTAGACAGCTTTCATTTCAGATGAAATATTGAGGTACCTAAACAGAACCACACACACACAAAAAGTGAAATTATTAAACTCTGTGTTTACTCTTCCTCTAAACAGGATTCTTGAGTGTCCAGCCACACAATCCATTGCATGTTTTTGCTGAGTAAGGAAAGTATCCCAGCTGGATCAGTATTGTAGGGGTTAAACTGGCCAGAAGAAGCAAACAGCTAAAGTTACATATTTCCTCTGCAAATCCAGAGCACTAAGACAGCAGCTTCTTACACAAAGAGTGAGTCTCCCCAAGAAAACATATTTACCAACAATTTCATAGCTTTACCAGCTTTTCCATGCTGCTACTGCTATTCGAAGGTCTAGTTCCCACAGTACCCGCAGAGCCACAGGAAGCAAGACTTATGCTTTTCTAGTTTACAGTACCTACAATAACCTCCCCAAAAAACTGGAGGCAATTAGGAATCAGAGCCAAGAGACTCCATTCAGTGGGGAGAGGGAGAAAAAAAACCCAATCACTTTTGCCACACTTAGAAGTTCCAACATTTGTGTCAAAAAACTAGGACAGAAGCCCAGAGATGAGCTTTCTCTTCTTGGCTCTGTCACCTGCTGCCCATTTGTTTCAAGGGAGCAACTTCTGTATCTCAGGTTGCCCTCTGCCAGTTATTTTTAACACCTGCCTCAAAGAGCCCCAAATTAGTCAACATGGGAAAGCACCAAGCTGCTCACAGACAACTGCAAAACAGAAGTTTCAAGAAACTCAAACACAGCCTTTCATCAAAGCAGAAGTCTCAGCTCTAGGGTTTGAAACAGCACTTTTCGTGTTCTCTTTGCATGTTCATGTGCCACAATTCTAATGGCATGTGAAAGACCTCCTGACCTTTGGGGCAAGCGACTGTAATAGCAGACTGCAGACACTGTTTCCTCATTAATACACAAATATGACAACACTGATCTAAGCTGTTGCTCAGACACACCTCAACCAAAGGCCTACAGCTAAAGCAGGCTTTTTCTTTGCAAGTTAAGAATTACTATCAAAAGTAGTTAGAACAGAAGCAGTGTCAGAAGTAGGTAAACACCACAGTACAAATGTCAGGCACAACAACTTCAGGTCTTACTACTGGCTTCCCTGTTAGCTGCGGCTTGACAGGGAAGAAATAACCCATCAAATGCAACTGTCAACTGAGGGTGCACGGTCAAACCTCTCATTTTGCTGTTTAGAGAAAGCTTTATGAAACAGACCGTGTTGTATGGAAAGAAATGCCAAACTTCTCAGCAATGCAACACTCTCTACTGAATAAAAAATATTTATAGAAAGTCACAGTCTGATGGGTCATGTCTGAAAACAAGAACACCAAAGCATCTTGTCTATTTTACCATAAAAAACATCTTACAAGTATCCAGTAAAACAAACACCTGTCCCACGACCACAAAACTCACTTCTCATGACAGTTAACTGTGGAAGCTGAAAGGTCTGCTTAACCAGTCTCCTTTAACTTCATAAAGTTACTTTAAGGCAAGTGAGAATCTGATCAGGATTATTAGATTTGCTTGGTTTGCATGCACGTTTTCATCTTTCAGTACTGAAATATTCACACTCACTTGAACGTTTCTCACTCCACACTGTTTCAAACCTTCATGCAAAGACAAAAAAGCAGAATGTTCCTCAACCCCAAACACGCTAATTTCACCTGAAGTTTCTCAACATGTCACTTTTCATTTGAATCTTGAGAAGGCATTTAAATTCACTTATAACTACAACCAACCCAATAAAAATGACACCCCAGCGCTTTCCTGTACATCAGTCACAGACACCAATATATCCAAATCCTCTGGCAAGTTTAGGCCCTAAACTTCTAAAAAAACCAAGAGGATTTTTACCACGTCACACCGGACGTTTTATTCAACTTCTCTGCCACTCATTTAAAGCAAAGCCCAATGAACTTTAGACGGGGAAAAACCAACACAACCCAGAGAAGCCCCAAAGCCCTGGGCAGGTATCAGCCCCTCGGGGTCGCTGCTCTTACCCCTCCAGGGGTCTGGAGGCAGCACTGTGGCATCACAGCCCCTTGGAGGCCCGGTGTCACCCCCAGTGGGGCACAACCAAGGGCCCGGTGTCACCCCCAGTGGGGCACAACCAAGGGCCCGGTGTCACCCCCAGTGGGGCCCGGTGTCACCCCCAGTGGGGCCCAGCCAAGGGCCCGGTGTTACCCCCAGTGGGGCCCGGTGTCACCCCCCCAAGTGGGGCACAGCCAAGGGCCCGGTGTCACCCCCAGCAAGGCCCAGTGTCACCTCCCCAGTGGGGCACAGCAGGGGCTCGATGTCACCCCCAGCAGGGCACGGTGTCACCCCCGGTGGTGCTCGGTGTCCCCCCCAGCAGGGCTGTCCCCTCCCCTCGGTGTCCCCCCTGGCCCCGCGGTGCCCCCGGCCCGCCCCAGGCCGGCCCGTGTGGCGCACTCGGTGAGGGGGAAGCGCTGCCGGGGCGGCCCGGACGGGGCGGGCGGCGGGGCCGGCCTGCTCTGCCCACACCCCCTGCTCCGTGCCCCCGCGC
>JAWWEW010000017.1:19847659-19868973 GCA_035583185.1 Anabacerthia variegaticeps | reverse complement strand
CTGCCCTGCCCGGCCCTGCCCCGCCCGGCCCTGCGCTGCCCTGCCCTGCCCTGCGCTGCCCTGCCCTGCCCAGCCCTGCCCTGCCCTGCTTAGCTCTGCTCTCCCCATCCCTGCCCTGCCCTCCCCATCCCAGCCCAGCCCAGCTCTGCCCAGCCCTGCTCTGCCACCCGCAGCCCCTGGCCCCGAACCGCAATGACCACTCTCCAGAGTCTCTCCTGCCCATCTCTGCCCTGCCTTGCCCAGCCCATCTCTGCCCTGCCTTGTCCAGCCCAGCCCTGCCCTGCCTTCCCCATCCCTCCCCAGCTCTGCCTTCCCCATCCCTCCCCAGCCCTGCCTTGCCCTGCCCTCCCCTGCCTGCCCAGCCCAGCTCAGCCTCCCACAGTCCCAGCCCTGACCTGCAGTGACCGCTCTCCTGGGTCTCTCCTCCCCAGCACTGCCCAGCCCTGCAGAAGGACTCTTGGTCTTGCTTCCTCACCGCACTTATATGTTGCTTAAGATTAAAAAAAAGGCCTCTTGGGTTTGCACTTCTCTTCTCAGAGTCCTGTCAGAGCTCCAGTACTCCTCGGGTCAGTTGACATTAAGACAGCAATTCCTGTCCTGAGAGTTCGGGTGGTTCCATACAAATAGAAGCTGGTGTTGGCTGTTGTAGGCTGGAAATCAGCAACACAGAGGCCAAGAAAGTTGTTACTGTTCCATTTAGGCTCCTCTATGATGCCTTGTACAACATTGTATCCCCAGAAAAAGCATCACGAAGCATGAAAGTGAAGTGTAGTCACTATGTTCAGAGATCAAGAGATGCTGCCTCTTCCCCCCCTCACACCAGAAACACCATCTCTGCACCTTTATTTGTCCCTTCCCATCTTGGTTTTGCCTGTAGACAGCTCTCAGCTCCTTGGGAACATGGATCAGCTCTCACATGGCATAGAGTGTGATACAAGCAATGGTGTTGCACCGTGTCCTTTGTGTTTCCCAACCAGCTTTTAATTAATGCAGCACACACACAAACCTGGAATTGGGAATTGCTTTTTTTTTTTTTTTTAACATTGATATTTTATATAAATCCTTAATTCCAGACAAACTGGCAGCACTTCACAAACCACAAGCTGAGTCTTGTCAAGAGGTGAGAACTCTAATCTGGATCCAGAAAAACAGTTATGCACATGCCCAATTCCAAGCAGATGGAAGTCTTACTGATTTGTGGGCTTGAAATCCCTACCCTTCCAGCAAAGAGAGCTGCAAAGAACACACTTTGCCACAAAAGGAGTCAGGAGGGATAGACACTGGTTAGATACTCTGAATGAAAGATACCAGAAAGACCACAGGTTTTTTTAGGTATCATTTGAAATTCTGATTATACAGTGTTTGCAACTCAGCTTTCCTAGACAGGCTGAACTGGGTGTTGCTTAGACTGTACAGCCTGCAAAGTGAAGATAGAGTGGATATGACTGTTGTCTATCCATATGTCGACAGGCAAGGGGAAGAACTTTGAGGGATAAGGGAAGATTTAAGCATAAGGGCAAACTAGCTATAAATAAACAGCAGAAGATGACTATACCTACTAGGAAAAGGAGGGCCTGGAAGAGCCTCTCTATGGGAACACCAGAGACAAAACCAAACAAAGCTGATTTTTTCAGGCGTTACATGATGTGATGCATGAAACAGCAGAGGAATGAATTTGGTGACTCAGCCCTCTTCCCCTCGTACGATGGGATTTTGGCCTGGAACGCCCCACTGCAGCTTTGGGTGAGGAGGCTCAGCAAGTTCCAACTGCACCTTTTGTCATACCTTGCTATGCCTCTATCACTCTCTCTATTCTTTCACCCTCCTTGGCTTCTCGTCTGCCTTCCCTCTCCTCTGCCTCTCCATTGACTGTGACACCACTCTTTTTTTGGCAGCCGTGCAGCTGAGAGGTGCTGGCTGAGGGGTTGCCTCTCCTGCACTGACTGGCAAGCGGGTGGAAGGCATGGGAACCTCTCTCAGCACCCACTGATCCAAACACCACGCTGTTTCCTGAGCATCTGGCAGGCCAAACAAATTGGTTAATTGGCCGAGCGTGTCCTGCAAGCCATACATTATTTAAGTCTAAGCTAGAACTTTCCCCAGCTCCTTCAGTCTGTCTTTTTATTGCAGACTTCAAGAAGCAACATGCAGCTGCGCAGCCACCACTCCTCTGAATTCTGTTGCACTTCTCTGTATTTAGTAGGCATTGTGCAAGCTGCCACTTCGCCTGTGAATTAGTTTCTGTGATAAGCCCTTGAGAACACATTGGGGCTGTCTCGCTCCCTGCAATTCAGAGGCTGCTTCAGAGGTGTAAAAGAGCTGTTTGTCATGTCTGACTCATTCCCGTGTCTTTCTTCAGGGACTTGCCCTGGGACTTTGACATGAATCTCACCTTGGTCATAAGATGACTCAGGAAGTCCAGAGTTTCCCAAAGACCAAAAGAATTGCACACAGGGGAGGACCTGACAGCTCGGGGTAATAAAAGAAATGAATCCCTGTAAAGACCCTTGAGAGCATTGTATCAGATTCCAGTAGTTACAGATGCTCTTAAGTTCCCTTGATCTGTATGGCCTGTAAGCACCATTTTTTTTCTTCCTTTCTTCCTGCAAGTACATCTTTTGATGAGAATATCTCCGAGAGTTTCAGAAAAAAAAACCCAAACAACAAAACAAAACAAAACAAAAAAACAAACAGCAGATTCCTCATTGCATTCTTGGGTAGAACTGGCAAGAAACAAGGAGGCAAACAGTGTAGACCAAAGTTATCTTTCCCATCAGCTTTTAGTGGCAGCCCTGCCTCCGACAGATCAGCTAGGGATGTCCCTGGTGAGACAGAAAGCCAGCAGCAAGGGGCAAAGGAACTGAAGGAAAGATGAGCTCAGGATGAGCCATTAAGAAGGAAGCCAATTAAAATGTAGAATGGGCTTTGATGAAAGCAATAGTTTTTGGGGGCTTAAAGAAAGACTTTTCAAGAGCACAAATGAATTTCAGTTTATATTGGTCCTTTTCTTCCAATGAATGCCTTTTCTAGGTCTGCTGTATTTCCAACTCTACACCTCTATACACTCCTATACACTGAGTGTCTGTGCCTGGCAGAGAGAGGATTGATTTGTTTCTCTGAGAATAGTTTATGGGTTTGTTTTTGACCTCACTTCTCTCATTTACAGCCTAGCCCTTAGAAAGGGTCTTTCTTTCTGTTTAATTCTGATGTCACTTTCCAGGCAATAAAGAAGGAAATTTCATTTCAGGAATAGGGAAGGCCCAGATCTTTTGTAACCCTAAACCTCATCAGACAGAGAAAGTAAAGGATAAAGTTAATGAGCTGGGTGGGAGGAAGTGTAAATTGATTTTAATGGTGGGTGAGGCAGTTTGATAATAGCTGATCCGCGGCAAAACAGACACTTGAACTTCTTCACAGGTAGCAGCAGAACCCAAGAGTAGAAAAGACAAATAAAAGCTAACACCCATAAAGAGAAGGACAATACAGGAACCTTAGCTGAACCCTTGGGCAAAGGCTCAAGAGGGTTTAAGAGGGTCCTGCTTTACCAAGACACAAGTCAAGCTGTCTTGCTCGCCAAAGCCAGGCTTTCACATCATCTTCTGAGCTCGCAGCCCCAAAGTCATTGCTTCAATAATGAAGTCACCTCCAAAGCATTTGAGAAAAAACACACATCAGTGCACAAAAGCTGATGAAATGACTGGACAGTGCAGTTTCAAGAAGCATGGTATGCAGTGGGCATGGGATTGCTCAGTTCCTCAGGCATCTATACTTTTAAAGGATTTAACATTTAAGGAATGGCATTTCGAAACCAATCTATCCTAGAGCAGCTTTAGACAGATGGATATTGTTGCCAAAATGTTCAGGGATAGGTGTCAAGGAGATGTCTGCAGGCACTCAAATATTGTGGCCATGAATTTAGCATTAAAAAAAAAAAAAAGGAATGTAGCATGAATTTACCCAGGATGGTCAGGGAACAGTTTTCAGCCACAGTTCTCCCAAAGTCCATCCCTGTGACTGTCAGCAACTGAGAAAAATATGTCCCTTCCTTAGAGTTTTTTTTTCCTTAGCCGTTGAGAAGTGTTTGTAATCCTATACAGGAAACAGCAATAACCTGTTGGTGAAAGTTTCAGTACTGTTTGTGGGTTTGTAGTTCTGGCTATACTTGTATATATGACTGAACAGTGTGTATTTCTGAACAGTCAAAAGGTGAATAGTGTCTGCAAAGCAAGGTGAAAGGGATGTTTTATTCCAATATGAATGCTGTGGGAATTAATTTATTAGAAGAAAGATGCCACTGAAAAGCAAAGCCATGTTAATCATGGCCTTGCAGTGCTACAAATGGGGATTAGAATCCACTGCACAAACACACCAGAAAACCAAACTCCTTCTGCCACTTTATAATGCCCAGTGAGGGAATATGGCCAGTGCTGTCCTTTATGGTCCCCACAGCTGCTTAAAAACAGGTGAAACCCACATCTCTGAAAGCAAAAAGGAGCCATGCAGCCATAGCCGAGGCATTCCACTTAATAAGATAGCACAAGAAGCTAGAACAAAAGAGAAAACATGACATCATTTTCCAAACACAGCTGAGTAAGGGAAGAGGTAACTTCATGGAGCTGTTCAGAGCATAACAACACACCTTCCCTGGACTCCCAAGGACTCGTACCCTTTCCTTGGGATCCACAGAGTCATAAGCCTTATAGAGCTCAGCAAGCTTATCTTCCCTTGCCATCACAGAAGCTTAGAAGGGATGTAGAGGAGCAGAGGTCAGGCCCACGTTCAGTGCTGCATTTCTGGCTGAAGGGGGGAGGCAGGGAAGTGGGGAGACTCCCACATCGAGAACTCACAGCACTGAGATGTAATCTCAACCACAGCTGAATGTGCAGCCCCTTCATCCTCCTCCTGATTTCTCATTTGGATGGGCAGTGCAATAGTTAACTTTGTCTATATTTAAAATATCAGCACAAAGCATCTGAGTTGGCAGGCACGGAGATGAACCGGGCAGGTCGCAGTTATTGTTTCAGATTCTGCAAGCACAGGCAGAAATCACCACATCACTTAGCATGGAAAACACAAATCAAATGCATCTCAGCAGCCCTACCATCCAGGGCTTCTCATTCAGTCCTGCCTCTTTTTGTAGATATGTTTAGATTTTGGCAAAGAAAGCGGTGCCTGTGACAGCGCTGTCCCTGTTCAAACCCTCAGCAGATTCAAGTCCTGCACAAACACTAACCAGGCATAGGATCACACCAGGCACAGGATGCAGCCTCATTTTATATGTGGGGAAGGTCAGATTGGTGAGGTAGATCACTGGTTTCAATCATTTGC
Source organism: Anabacerthia variegaticeps (assembly GCA_035583185.1). Lineage (NCBI taxonomy): Eukaryota > Metazoa > Chordata > Aves > Passeriformes > Furnariidae > Anabacerthia > Anabacerthia variegaticeps. The sequence continues at coordinate 19,863,645 of JAWWEW010000017.1, read as the reverse complement.
TCATTTGGAGGTAGTAAGTGTCCACAGGCCACAAGTCCTGGTGTAGGAGTTTTTTACATGCTCTGTATCTTGAAATTTTTAAATATCAAACACCCAAAATTGTAGATACAAGACTGGGACAAAAAAGGTGGTGAAGCACATCTGGAAAACTAACCCATGTATCTTTATGGGTGAGGGAAGCACAGAAAATACAAAAGCTTTTTTTTTCCATTATAAAGATGACTTGAAGTCATCTTTTCTCAGAATGACCAAGAAAAATTCACAGAAAACAGCAGTCTCAGAAATAAACACAATACCAAATCTCAGAACAGAATGACCCCAGAAATTACCGTGCTGTAAATCTGACTCTTTTCCTGCTGGAAACAAATTCTAAGAAAAAAAAGCTGCTAAAACACATGAAGGATAGCAGACTCCTTATAAACTTGGAGTTTATAAAGAAGGGAACCTCCTATAGACTTACACCTGTGAGTAAAAGGGAAGGAACAGAACCAATCTACTTGGCTTTAAACAAACGTTTGAAAGACTGAATCACACAAGTCTGAATATAACTTTAACTCACATCTCTTTTGACATAACAGCCCCCACATAACTTGAGGACTGGCTTAAGAATTATGAGCAAGGAATAAAAATTACTGAGCAGGAATAGGTACTTAATGTGTTGAAAATGGATCATGGTAGTGCTGTGTTAGAGTTGAGACCAAGACTTTCACTGTGATTCAAAAGAAACTGTAATTGATGAAATTATCAGAGAGCCATTTTGAGTAGCAAAGAGGATGAGGAAATCATTCCAAGAGGTAAAGAAAAATCAGTAAAAAAATTAAAAATTCAACTGCTTGATCTACAAGCCACAAACCTAGTAAATCCTGGTCTTCTATAGATTGCATTTTTATATCACCATCACGCTGCATCTCATTGGGCTCATTCTATAAACCCCCTCACCCTTTCCCAGTTCCTTCCCATGCCTCCACACTTCTTACTTTCCACAGGATTCTCCATATTTCCACCCACATTCACCACCTGTTTTGGCCAGGGGAGGCAGAGCAGATGCTGTAGCTTCTTTCAGAATCTACCCTGGTATATTTTATTGTGTTCTTTACCTTTCTTGGCAGAAAATTATCAAAAATCAGAGCAAAGTGTGGGACTTGGAGCCCAGGTTTCTGCCATGAGACTCAGTAGGACCAAGCAGCAGAGCTGGATTCTCAGGAGGAGCCAATATCCATTAGGATACTCCTTCCCATGCCCCAACCCCAGCCCGGGCTTGCACTCCCTTTAGCCCCAGGCACAACCCTGAGCCACCTCAGAACAACACAGCAGCTGGGTGGCACCTCCAGGAATGCAGACTGGGGCAATATGCTCACCAGGGTGATTTTTTTTCCTAGACAAGAGTCTTAACTTGTCCCCTGCCTGGTTGAGGAAGATTTATCAGGCTTGAAGAACCAGTCTCATATAAAACAGTTTTAAACAAGGGATAGTCAAATAGGGACACGCTATCCTCCCACAGGGACCCGAGGAGAGGAACAGGGCTGGAGGGAAGCATCTTTATCATCCCCTCCCTGCATTAGCACATGGTTGTATCATATAACCAATAGCACAGGTAGTGGCATTGTCCTGTATTTGTGCTCTAGCTCCCCAGATCTTCAGGCTGTGAGTGCTAAGCAAGGGATTATTTAGCACTGCTATAGAGAAGAACCAAGAAAAATGGAATTAAGCCACGAAGAGGAAAACATAACCTGAATGTAGGCTCAAATCTTCCTGCCACTGTGGCATAAGAGACTCTAGAAATCCCTGAGAAGGCAGTGCCGTAGCCCAGAAGAGCTGTCAAGAGTGGCCACCATGTGGGGACAGGAGTGATCCAAGACCATGGGAAAAGGCTGTGCTTTCAGGTGGTTGAGGTGCTCTGGAGGGATGAAGTGTTGCTCAGGGGCTGCCTGTGGAGCTGCCCCATGCCAGTGTGTCCAGGGTGGTCCCACCACAGGTACCACAGGTGTGTTCACACATGGCCGTGGCTCCTGAATGCACAGAGGGGCACTGTCCCATCCCTACATCCCAGACATCCCTCCGTCCCTCCATCCATCCATCCCTCCATCCATCCATCCATCCATCCACTCATCCACCCATCCATCCATCCGTCCCTCCATCCCTCCATCCCTCCATCCATCCATCATCCATCCACCCATCCATCCCTCCACCCATCCATCCATCCATCCATCCAGCCCTCCATCCCTCCCTCCATCCACCCATCCATCCCTCCATCCCTTCCTCCCTCCTTCCATCCATCCCTCCCTCCCTCCCTCCCTCCCTCCATCCATCCCTCCATCCATCCACACATCCACCCATCCATCCATCCATCCCTCCATCCACCCATCCATCCCTCCATCCCTTCATCCATCCATCCCTCCATCCCTTCATCCCTCCCTCCCTCCCTCCCTCCCTCCCTCCCTCCATCCATCCATCCACCCACCCATCCAGGGAGAGTAACAGCCAACACAGGGAAACAGCCCTCAGGGGCACTGCTGCCACCTTCATGGCTGACCATAAGTTCAATCACACTGTTCAATGAGATGTTTTTGTGGATGAGATCTGTCTTTTTGTCCAGGTACTCTGCAATCAGCAAAATCAACAGCACCCTCCTTGATTTGTCTCTGAGGTTGTATGAAGGCTTGTACCTTCCTCTCCAGGTAAGGAAATTAGCCAGGAACGTTTTTAAATGATTTTTCCATTCACAAAATTTTAACTTTTCACAAGAAGGGCTTTTAGAAACACACAGTCATTTACCAGCTGGTGGAGCTCAGTCAATAGCAGGAAGATTTGTTCACAGGCATTCTCTGAATTGGAAGCAAGTTGTGACTCAGCCACCTTTATTAACACTCTGCTTTAATTTTCACAAAAGCTTCTCTGTTTAGGATCTTACTTATTTTTTTCCCCCTGCTGGCAGGAAGCATTAGAAATGCACTGAGTTCACCGTGGAGTTCTACCACCTCCCCCAACTGAAGTTCTAAGGAACAGGTCTCCTCGGCGCAAATACAGACTAGATGCAAATGCATAACTTTCTAGAACAGCTATAATAGATATGTTAGCAGTTATCAACTGCTGAAATTAGTCAAAGCAGTAACCCACACCTCTCATGACACCGGAGAGGAATTATAAACTGAGAATATGTAGACTAAACCACCTAATTCTGATAAAGAGCCTTTACAAGTAAGCCTTGGATGAGGCCATCTCTGAAGGGGAACATTCAGTCACTGAAAAGGTACCCGGAATATTTTGTTTGTAGTATGATCTGGGGGACAAAATACTGCATCTAGTGTAGGCAAGTAAAACATCACATTATCTTGCAAGTGCATTTGCAACAGGAATTGAATATTCAACACTGACACCTGTTCACATTTCACAAATCATGGCCCCAGGTAAAAGATGTTTTAAAACCCCCAGATCTTCAAACTAAAATACATGTAGTGTTTTCTAAATTTGTCAACAATTTTTTTGTTTTCTTGGAGATATAAGGACATTTGCACACTTTTCTTAGCACTTGAAGTGCTAAAACATACCTTAAAATTAAACCAGAAATTTTTAAATATTTAATCCAGAAACTGAGAAAAACACAAAATGCCTTCTGAGCAGTTATATTAGCTGGGTTATTGGGAGCATGAGTGTTTCTGATAGAAGTTAGGATCAAAATTCTATCTTTTCTAGAGTCAGAAAAAATTATTCTTCTTATACAACCAATAAAATTAAGAGCTGTCCAGTGTCCCAAGTACTGGAAGAAATGATGACAAATATTACTGTAATGTTTTTTCAGGTTGCAGAAGCAGAGACAGTGATGGGATATAATCAAGCATTCAATTGCCATTGTCTCCTCTTACAAACTTCTGCTTGGACTCTCTTTGGCCATTTCTGTGCCAGTAATTTTGGTGCTTGTGAATCACACAGGCTGTTCTGGCTTAACTAAAGCAAGCAGAAGGTTTTCCCGGGCCACATGGCTCTCACACAAGACAAAAGTGACGTGTAAGCTTTGTTCTAGGCACACAAGCAATGCCATAGAAATAGTTGGAATTTAAGCATGTCCTTTATATTAAAAGAAAATGCTTAACTGTTTTGCTGGATCAAGAGCTGTAAGTCTTAGTGATGCTGTGGTTTCTATGACAACTAAGTGTGATATTACATGAAGGATTATGACTTAAAGGAACACTATTACATCTGGCCTTTTCAACTGATGTGGCCCTGGTTTATCCTGTACATACCTTGTGTATGAACATGCTTGTCTTTGTGGAATCACTGAGCCCACGCCCAGAAAGGGAAAGCCTCAGCACACCAGGTGGAATGCCAGTGAAGAACACTGCTCCCCTCTCTTATTCCTGCAGATATCAAGGAATGAAAATAAATTCAGGCTGGGGGCAGCACTTTCCTTTGGGGCATAGCTGCAGCCCAGGAGCTGGCTGACAGCTCGTGTGTACTGCAACAGCAAGGCAAGAACTCAAGTGCCAGGCAGACAGGAAAGCAGCAGTGAACCCACACCTCCTCCCTTCAGAGCCCTCCCAGTCCTGGCACAGTTCCCTCCACCCACGACCTGTCCTATGGGGTTGGCTCCACGTCCTGTTGAAGGCTGGAGCACCTGTGGAATTGCTAACCCAGCTCTGGCTCCAGCAGGTCTCACCTCCACGGGCTCCTTCCCCATGCCAGCAGTGCCTCTGCTGGTCCCTTCCCCATGCCAGCAGTACCTCTGCTGGTTCCCTGCTCCTCTCAGACCTGAGCACTGCACAAACTCCACTCCATCCTCTCTTTCCGATGAGCTCCTTCTCCGTTTGGCTCAGCTGTGAAGATGTTTGATCTTCTGGAGATACACTCCAGCCAGCTCCACGGTGCTCAGTGATCTCTGCAAACATAACCAGGAAGGTATTTTCTTCCCGTGGGAGCAGGTGCCAAAAGCAATTCCATACGACTCAGTACTGAGAGCTAGCCCAGACTAGCTAGTTTGGAACAGAGTAGGAAATACCCAAGAACAAGAAAACTCTCCCACTGTCCAGGGGGTGTAAGAACAGCATTCTGCTTTTCAGCTGAGAAGGATTAAACCCAGCCCTGCAGACCTCCAGCAGCCAGAAGGCTGCAGCATGTTCTCAAGTGCTGTTGCCCACACTCATCTGGGCTCGTTGAAGCCATTTTGGGGAGGAACACCCTTTTCTGTGCCTCGCTGTCTCGTTTTGTGAGAGCAGCCTGGCTCGGGGCTGCTGTGCATTCAGGACACACTGATTCACCTGCTGCTTTTGCAGGCAAATGAGAGCCAGCCTTGCAGATTTGCTCAATGTCCCTTTTAAGGACATGGCTGGCTTTGTAGCAAACAGCTCCCTTTAGATTAGGATAAATGCTTTACCAGGGAGATTAGTGCCACTGCACTTGTGAAGTCATGATACTCCCTACAAATAAAATCAGTGACTATAAATAGCCAGAACATCTCCCATTCTATGAGATTATGAGTTTCTTCCTTACAAAACAGATGAGCTCATTGAGAGATAATTTTGTGATAGCCAGATAGCTTCAACATGAGATTGAGCCCATCATCATTAGTACAATTAAAGCTCCTTTTTATACCAGTAAAATAATTGATGTGCTGATAAACTGCCTCAGTTCATTGTTACTGCAACATCCACAGCTGCTCTGAACACATCCATGTAATCAATATGGCCCACTAAAAGGTTTCTAAATGAGTTAACTCTTCCAGGAATCAGCCAGATTTCTGAGGGACTCTCATGCTTTTTGTTCTTTCTTTTATTTACAGAGGCATTAAGTCCAATCACAAGCTGATCACACACACTTGAGCAGAGCATAATATGAATGTCGCATGCTATTATTGTAATAGGAGTTGAGCAAGGGAACCTGGCCTTGAGGATACTTTTCCCATATTAAAAAGAATACCTGACCTAACCTGCATCATTGTGACAGAACTGGGTTAGGGAGTGACTGTGTGTGCAGTTACACTGGCAGAGCACAGAGGGACAGGAGAATGGTAGCCAGAGACAGTGAGCTCCAACTCCAATTCAGCAGCAGCAAGAAGAGCATCTCCCCGAACAGCCTCAGAAACGTGATCAAAAAGGCCTGTTTTGCCCCCATACTGGGGCTCCAGCATGCCTGTCCCTCTGTGGTGCCATTGTCCCCACTCCCTGTGTTGCAGGCGCAAACAGCTCCCAGGGCAGCTGGGAACTGGATTCCTGTGTGAAGGGTGTGGCTGCAGGTACAGTCATCAGATTCCTGCCCTGCCCCTCTGGGATAGATCAGAAACATTCTCAGGAGGCACAGAAAATCTCTCTCAATGCCCAACTTTACTGCAGGTCCAGAAGAAACAAATCCCTCAGGTCAGCCTCTCCCTGCCCTGCTTCAGGGGAGGGATGGTGGGGAAGACAAGCCTGCACACATTCATCAGGGAGTTTGGAGCTTTTTTGTGGGCCCAAGTTAAAAACCCCAGCTAGAACTGCAAAGCCTTTTAAAGGCTTTGTTAACCTTCTATGGGGCAAATGTTGGAACTTCAGACTTACTCATCCACAAATCTTTTCTTTGAATCAAATACTTCCATTTCATCTGCTCGCCACGTTCTGGACATGAAGGTTTTTCAGCAGCTGTAGATGCCCATGCAGGAGCAGCCTCTCCTTCCTGATGCCTGCAGCATTCCCTGAGAACTCCACAGTGTGAAATGCAAGCACCCAGCCTCCTCCCAAAGCTCACAGCAGGCAGCCACACATGGAGCAATAATGCTGGGGGCTGCACATGCATTGGAGGAGCCACAAAGAGATATTTTTTCACCCTTACAAGCAGTCATCACATACATGTAGCCTGTTATGGGGGCTAGGCAGTGAAGTCTTGGTGACCCAAACAGAGCTTTACACCTGTTTGGTGCTGTTTGCTGCTGATGTTGCTGCTCGAAATGCAGAACAGCCACTCTGCATTTCCCATGGTGAAACACAAACCTCTAATGAGTTCATTTGGATTTGTGCCTCCAAGAGCAGGCAGAGATGGTAGTAGGATGTATAGCTTTAAATAACTTGTCAAAAACCTTTTAGGAAACAAAATAGCACCCATTTTTGAGAGGTTTCCATCTGTCTGAATTTCTAATTTGTTTTTTTTTTTTTTTTTTGCAGCTCCCACAGCTGAGATGAGATGAGATTTAGCTGAGAACACATCTCCTGAAGCTGGGCTTCTGAAGTTTTCTTCACACCAGGATATACCACCATGGTACCTGCACAACGACGTTCCTAAGCTGCTGAGCTGCAGCTCAGGCCCTGTGTCTCCTCTCTGCCTTCTTCAGATAAGAAACATCACCTAAACCCAGATCCCAGTGCTCCCAGTGCTCCTGAGTGGACACTGCAGCAGTTCCTGTTGGTCCCAGTTAATGCCCAGAGGGTCCCTGTAGCTGTTACAGACCCAGCTCTCAGCTGGCCCAGGTGGTCAGCACCAGGCTTTGTTTGTTGGTTAGACTTGAAATCCCTTTGGAGGATGTTTCCAAAGTCTTTGTGGTCCATGAGGAGCAGGAGGCCCTCTTTGAAAGGGTGGCGTGGCCAGAGGCAGTGAATTCCTCATTGGATCAGTTGTAGATCTCTGCCTTAGAGCTCCCATCCAGGGAAGGGAGCCAAAGACAGCTGCTTCTTCCAAATAAAGGCTTTGTGGAGGTTGCATCACCCTCTGATGTTTTGAAATTTCCAGTGGACCACATCAGTCTTTGAGAAGTGAGAAGTGGCATTTAAACTCCACCTTTCATCAACAAGTAGAGCATCCTCTGTTACGGGCATACCACCTTGTTTCAAAAGTCCCACATCTGTCAGAATCCTTTTGGCTCCTATTAAAACATGTATTGACTAAAAATAATTGCGTGTTTCCTGTTGTTTCAGTCGGTTTGCTCTGTGTGCCTGGCAGCATTTTGCAGAGTTTCACTGTTTCCCCAAGGCTGTCAGTCAGTTTTCCCTGTTGTTTGTGTGGGCTTTTCACACACAAAGCAGAAGAGGAAAATATTAAAAAAGAAGGAAAAATGTGATTATAATCCCCATAAAGCAGCCAGGAGAGGGATGTGCAGTCCCAAGAACTCCTTTAACTTTTTTTATAAGGCGAATGCATTTCAAATTTCCTCTCCCTATTTAGCTGCAGGAAACAACCTCTCTCTGTAACAGAAGTTGAGCACAAGTTGTCAGCCTATCATTGTCTCTGGCAATTTCAAAATCAGCCTAAGGAACACAATTTCATCTCTATTGATTAAATTATGCATGGCTACACTGGTTAAATGAGCATAAGGAGTCAGTGATCAACATAACTTCTACGTAGCACTTACGTTTTTAGAAACATGAAGTTGTGTAACATTATTCTTTTAAGGATGGGAAAAAAGTACGTAGTTATCAAGAGAGGAAAGGCAGAACTTTTGGATTTCTTCCCCCCATTAATTGATAACTAGCTTTATTATCTAGTTTTCCTTCTGTCGGTTTCAGCAGCTGTGGGTTTTGGTTCCTCAAGGTAAGATGTGCCCCCTCTCCAAAGAGGGGCACTGCTTTCAGCTTTTGTCTCCCAGCAGCTCAAGATGCTGTGTCAGACCCAGTCTGACCCAAGGGCTGCACCTGAGAGCACAGGAAGTTCCACAGCACTTCGTGTGAGCAATTACAGAGAAACTACCATGATAAACCCCTCAGTGCTGTATTTGTCACCATTTACAGAAGAGCTGCTTCAAGAAAGACCGTCCAACACACACAGAGCTTCTCTCTAGATGGGGAATGAGCCCATAGTATTTTAGGTGACTATATCTGTGAGTAGACTTGATGTTTAATACAAACAGCTTTATTCACACACTCACAGGCAAGCGCCATCCCCATCACATATTTGCTGTTCTTCATGAGCCAGGAAAGCAACAGCAGCAAGAGGGAGAGCATGGTAATACCTTCAACCAAAGAGGGGCACTTTATCGTCCTGATTCCCCTCCTGTGGCAGCAGAGCAGGGAAGGGTTAGGAGAAGGATTCTCAAGCGCAGGTTTAGTTAATCCCAGGGAGCTGACCAGAAGGTGGCGAGAGAGGAACAGTTTTGGAAGCACACGAGGCACTAGGACCGCTGTCTGCTGCCACCAGCCAGTAGCAATGTCCCACCCCTGGCTTTGGGAGGGGACATGCGTGTCCCACTCAACCCAACACATGGAAGGGCAGTCATTCAGCCCGTCAATTAAAGGATATTTTTGCTCTCCAAATCCAGTTTGCTCTGGCAACCTTGACATGTTCTGAAAACACGTAAGATGTATACAAGGAGGAAATAACATCTGTAAATCTTTTGGGGCAGGAGGGGAGAAAATAATTCTTTAATATTCATAAAGCCTCCTGGTTGGTTCTCAGAAGGCTGTGCAGACACTACAGCCTTTGGCAGGTGTCCCCACAAGAAGGCAGTGACAATCTGGTAAACCTGGAGCATTCCTGTTAAATCCATGCAGCTACTATGGGTCAGAATTCACCCAGAGGAGACCAAAAACCTGCACCTTCAAGGAGAATTCCTTATGTTTAGTGGTGGTTATTTTCTTCTCCTGCCAAGCTGCTGTGCTAGTTCAGATCATACATCTTGAATTAAACCCAACTCTTAAGTTCAAGCAAAGAATGCTATTTCTAGGCAGTTGTTCCTATTAATTTGCCACACTAATTTTCCTATTCAACATCTCGAGCAAACCACATGGTATTTCCAGTATGACATTAAAAGTTTCTGAGAATTTCCCTCTACTTGAAAATCTGCAACATGCTTTGTATTCTGAAAAAGCATCTAGAAATCTACTTTCCTGAGGTTCACAGAGCCTGTTTGCCAACATTTGCTTTGGCTCAGACTGAACTTAGCAGGGAGTCAGTTCTGTGTTCTAGCAGGCAGAGCTGTGATGGAGTTTTACCATCTGAGTGCAGCACAGGACATTTTGATGTACAGCTCCCAGCCCAGATCCAATGGCAATGGATACAACTTAGTGTTGTAAAAGGAAAATATGCTCACATTAATGTTCCAAAGCTAATCTATTCCATTTCATTAGACTGCCACATTTTCACAGGGGAAAAACTTGGTTTGGAGAAGCAGTGGTGCCCAATAATTATCCATGGCTTCTTTCCCCTTTTAATATTCCATTTATTTCACTTTTCCCAAGCCATTTTCAACTAGGAATACTGGAAAGTGTTTATATCTGACCTGATCGACCCTATTCTCCTTTTTTATATATGCTAATGTCTTAAATGCTCAAAATAAGAAGGGATTTGTAAGATTCACTCAGTTATCCAACCTCCACTTCTGCTCCTTCTGGGCTCTTTATCCATCCACAGACATCCAAACAGCCTCAATGTTAATCATAGCCCAGACCCCCGTGCTCACTATCACTCGGTTGTGCACATGAACCTGGGGGGCCACACAGGTGAAAAGCTCCCCAGTTGCAAGTCCAACAACCACTGGAAACTCCCTGCTCTGCACTGGCTGCACTGGATCACTCTTAACCCAGCTGACACTTTGGGATGATGCTTCCTGGTCTCATCTCCTGGCAAATCCTCCTGTGTCTAACTCTGCAAGGGTGGCTTTGGGTCCCTTGGGAACCAGGCAGAGCCACGTATCTTCAGGAGGAGATGATGTGACAAGTGAGGCAGTGCTACAGACTGTGTTTTCCTCTGGGCATCCCACGTTGGCTGTGGTACCTGGGATCCATCTGCCACCCTCATAATGGAGCCAACTGCTTGGCAGACTGCTGCAGTGCTCTTCACACTCACACTGGTATGCTCTTAGTCTTTTGTGGGACTGATTTCGCTGTCGATTGCCTGTGGCTTCTTTTGCAGAAGATGGAAAGAAGCGTTTGGAAAACACCCTGCCAATGCCATAACTCCGTACCATTTCAAGTGGGCTTTGCAGGACTACCTTATATAAACAGTCTGCAAACATCCCCAGTTTCCTCCACGAGGAAACTCTTGTAACACAGGTGTGTTTGTAGAACAGGGCCCTTAAATGACACAGGGGGAGATGGGAGACACAGGCTAAAGACTTTCAGTCACACTCCAGCAAAGAGTTATAAAAGAACCTCTCTGAACACACAGGGTGGGTAATCAGTGGGAGGAAAAAAGCACAGGATCAGCTACAGAGAAGGAAGAAAGTCCAAAAGGAAAATAGGCTCCAGGTGGGTTGTCTGGGGAAGTTCAAAACTCCATCCATACCAGCAGGCACCTAACACCTTTAAAACCCAGGCTCAGAGTGTTTTCAGTCAATCTGTTGTTCTTCTTGGCTGGTTTTTAGTCACCAGGTTTTTCAGAGCTCTGCTGTTGCTGCTCAGTGGTTCACATTAATACTTCAGAGCCATCCCCTGCCACTCTCCCCAGTAACCCCGGGAAGTGTGGTAAGGCAGGAGCAGGAGACAATCCTGCATCGCCTCAGCTGTGCTGTTTGCTGTTGTCTGCAGGGAAAAGGCAGCAGGGAGGGTTCTGTGGGCTGCCAGACTCACTAAGGCATGTGGCCCATCTCAGCGAGACAGCTGCCTCTGTCTCCACTGGTTTCTGCCCTTTGACAGCTCCTCTCCTCTAAGTCATGCACAGGAACAGTTGGCTGGGAGGCTGCTATGAGTATTTGGCCAAGGGAGCAAACACTGAGGCAGCTGAATGGCACCTGCCCATGAGAAGCTCAGAAAAACAGAAGTAAAAATGCAACCTCCAGCAGAGAAAACTCACATTGCAGTGACCCGAGAACTAATACGACATCCTGATGCTGCAGCAAAAATTCTCTAATACGGCTGCAAATCTCTTCATCTTATTTGAGTGTGAAAGCCTTCAATTTCCTGATAAGCAGAAGGTGATTTCGACTCCAGCTATTCCCTGTACAGCACCCTTTTGCCACAAGAGTGCATCCTTGCAGCTTGCACTGGGCACAGCCCCTCTCACTGCGGCATCAAGGTAACAATGCCTTAAAGCCCCACTTGTCTTGTTCCAGCTGCCTTTAGCTCAGGCTTTGATAAGGAGTTATTTGCAAATGCTTGGTTTGGTGTAAAATCAGTGGGATGGTAACAAAATACCTTTTCACTAGATTTAAGATAAGTATTATCTATTAGAACACTTAGAAAACACTGCCAGAAAAAAAGATTATCCAAAGCAATATTGTGTTTCTCTCTCACCAGCTTCCTTAGGTTTCCTTGCTGTCTGTCTTTCCTTGCTACCCTTTTCCCTCTCCTACTCACAATAAAGGAGTAATCACTCTTCTGGTTTAACTCCTACCTCCTTACCAGGTACTGGCTGTGTTTTTGCCAGCATTGCCAAAAAGTTCTTTTCTAAATTAAACTTCTCAGCAGATAATCTGCAAGCACTTCTCTAGGGGTAGGAACGTAGGTGAATGGAAGTCACACAATACCCGAAGTATACACTTGGTATTATGCAAAGTCTCATTAAACCAAGGCTTTGAGATTTGTGTGTAAACTGGGCAAAAGGAAAGCTGATGGAAAGAGAAGTCTCCTTGGGCTCCCCTTTCTAAAAGAAGCTGCTCCATCTTTCTGTGGATTCTGACTTTCCCACCTGGGCTTGTTCTTTCCTGTGCTTGCCCTGCAGAGCTGGGTACAGAGTTGGGAACCTAAAGGAAATGCTGAGCTGAGTGTTTCCTGCTTTGGTCAAAGAACATTCCTGCTGAGACCCTGTGGATCACCAGGAGCAGCAGGGCTCATCCTCTCCCAGGCTATTCCATTGCCACAGGCATCTTTCTGGAACTTGCACTGGTGCCTTCCCACAAACCACTGCCATGGGAATGATCCTGTACTTTATGGAAGCAGATGCATCACTCCTGGTATTCCCACAATTTCTCAGTCACAGAAAGAAGAGAAGAAGCCACCGTAAATCCTCAGCAACCCCATTTCAGGGATTCACAAAGGCTCTAGAGATTATACCCTTATTCCTGACACCTCTTCATGGGCTGATAATGATTTGCACTGCTCAATTTACAGCCACACTATTTGGAAGGTCTCACTACCTGATCCTTTGGGTCACTGCCTGGCCTGGAAGATGTGCCAAAGACACAGGGCCCAGACAGCTGGATCGTTGCCCATTCATTTAAGTGGTAGACAACTAACATGACACACTCTGTTGTGGATAAAGAACAGAGTAGTCACTGAAGTGACCTAATTAATAAATATTACAGGCTGTTATAAGCTTCTCAATGGCCTACAAGGAATTTTGTTTTCAACTTCTTAAAAAGGAAGGAAGAAAATTTTCTTGCAGAAGAAAGGAGGATTAAACAGGGGGATGACTTATCAATGCCCTTGGTCAAGCAGATACATCATGACAGGGAAAAGTACATTTTGTGATAAGTAGTGCTTATAAATATGGAAGAGTCTGGAATGTGAAAACAGAGGCAGGATGTTGGTGCTCGGTGGCATTCCTACTAGCAAGAAAACAATAGTTTCTGGATAAAAAATATGGCAACAGGGAAAAGCATTAAAAAACCCCAAAATACTACAAAAAACCACAAACCTCTCACAGGTTGTAGAGGCCAGTACTAGAAAATATGAGCAAGAATCTGATCCCAAAGCAGACAGATATAAATATGTCCCAAATGTCACATAAGCAGCTGATTAGTAACAGCCCTGGGCAGGCAGTGACTCGTCCCCAGAAAGGAAAGTTAAACCTGAAAATAAGGTTGGCCCTGGGCTGGAGAAGACAGTGGGGCAGCAGGCCTTAGGCTGGCCAGGAAAGGCCAAGGTACAGTGGCTTTAATGAGTGTTTTAACTGAGCATCTCAGTCAGAAAATTATGAAACACTGACTTTGCACCCTTCAGCTGCCAGGTTCTCCCTCAGTAAAAGAGCCAAAGCAGCCAGTGGAGGATGGGAAGGTGCTCCAAGTCTAGAGCAGCCTGCTTGGCAAGAGGAGGGCTTCAAGCAGCTCAGCAATAAAGAATCAGCTGCTCCAGCTGTACCTGCCAGTTACTGGGTTTGGACTTTCAGGAATTCCCTTCCACTTTGAAGGCTTTCTGTACCAGAAGAAATAAATATCTGCAAGATGGTTTTTTTGAGACCTTCCCATAATAGGTTTGTTAAGTGCAGCCCTAGACATGTTTAAGCAACACCCCTGGAAGGTGGAGTGTGGTGTCTGGCATCTTTTTTCCTGAACACTTTTTTCTTCCTTGGGTTTATTCATTCTTTGTTCTTCTTCCTTCTCTTTTTGTCCATTCTCTTTTCTCGTGCTCTGTCCTATCACTCCCTTCCACAGTGGTAGCTATTGTGTAATTGAAAAAAGCATGTTAATCGATGTATGCCAGTGACTCAGAAATCATTAATATAACTGAATTTACCCTCCCTGTAGTCTGTACCCTGCCTGATGAACTGCCACATGCTCCTGAATATTGCTTTTCTATCACACAGTAAAAGAACAGGCTATGTCCTGGACCTGGTGCTCTTTGCAGTTTTATTTTTTACTGCAGATTAAACTCTGAGAGTTATTTATTTAATCAGCAATTTCAATGAGCAGGAAAAAGGTCAAACCACCTATACAAGAAATTAAATCATGGAGTTCTGGGGCTTTTGTTTCACTGTTCTCAGTGTGGTCTCTTTACTTTTATCTCACCATCTCAAATGGAAAATTCATACCAACACTGAAGCTGATCCCTTTGTTTCAAAGAAAACCTCCACATTGCAAGGAAACACGAAGCACAGTTATGTTCTCCCAGCATCTCACCAGGCATTGCTTACCATCTCTTTTCAAGAATTTCAGAATTTCACACCTATGAAAACCAGGTCAATGGGTTGTGCCCATAACTGTCTTTGGAAGTCCAAATATAGTTAATACTGTTTGTAAAATGCTGCCTCAGTTTCCCTATACTTCTAATAAGCTGAAGTGTAGTCTGCTAAGCTCTTTTCCACAATTTACAGTGCCCTACCTGTGTGAGAAAATGGCACCCAAAGAGAGAGAGGTTTCACTTCTCTGCCCCCCTCTGGGCTCCAGGCAGATTTGAGGAGTTGTTCACCAATTCCACTCAGTTTCTGCAATATTGCTTATTTGGGAGCAAAGACAGACACCCAGCAACAGACAAGCAAAGGATGTTACGTGAAAGAGAGACCACCCTGGGCTGTTCCTTGGCTTTGGCATCCTGCAACAACAGAGCTTGGTTTTGTAGCTGCTGATAAGAAGCTCTGAGCTGCCCCTGGCACAAAAAGTGCCTGTGGAAATGTCAGCTGGAAACAGCTCCTGGTTTTCTACATCTTGAGGAGGAAACTGAGGACTTCACACTGACTGCTCTGGGCCTGGCCAAAGGGACAGATGATGAGACAAAGCATCAGCCAGTGCCACCACCAATCCATATGGAGCAGCTGGGTATCTGGGTCAGTGATTCCTGGGCTTTCCCTTGGCAGAGTGGCTCTGTCCAAGCACTTTGCTGGGCTTTTGTGCACAGGGAAGCCCTTGGTGCCTCTCAGCAGAAGCTCTGAGACAGGTCTGGAGAGCTTAATGTCTGCTGTCACCTTCCTGCTTCCCTGGTTTCTAGGAGAGCCAAGGAAGACAAACAACTTGTGGGTCAAGGTCCTCTGTTGCCAAGCAATCCAGAAGGACAGAATTTGTCCACCACTATCAGCAATTGCTGCTGGTATGTTTGACACATCTGTGTGGATAAGGAATGGCCCAGCAGCAGGCAGAGCTCAGAACCCAGCTGGTTTGAACTCGCAATGCAGGGTTATGATATAAGGGATCAATAAAGAACTAACACTGAGAGGGTTACTAGAAATAATTGTAGAGGCTTTTACTGAAGTAGCAAAGACAGACTGCATGGTTGAAGTCATAATTATTAGCTACAGGGAATATGGTATGGTTGCTCTCAGTACCTGGCCTTGAAGCTTCGAAAACTAAGAAAAATCAGGAAAAATGTCAAGAAAATAAGATAATTGTAGATGTTTGCTAATTAGACCAGTTCAAGTTGCCAACAAAACCGGTTTGAGTTACTTTTTGAGCCAAGTTGAAAAGGGCAGAGCGAGGAAGACCCACGATCTTCATCCCCAAGACCCCC
>JAWWEW010000017.1:19829039-19839271 GCA_035583185.1 Anabacerthia variegaticeps | reverse complement strand
AGGGAAGGGAAGGGAAGGGAAGGGAAGGGAAGGGAAGGGAAGGGAAGGGAAGGGAAGGGAAGGGAAGGGAAGGGCCACAGGAACACAGACTGCAGGGCAGAAAAGCTGGGGAAGAGGAAAGTGTGGTCAAAGCAGTGTCAAAAGTTTGTTGGGATCACTCACAAAAGTGCCCAGGAGTGGTATTATTATATATTATTATATAATAATATTGTATTATTAATAATATGTTGTGATATATTATACTATATGTTGATATATAAGTCTCATTTCCAAACTCAGAGCCCCTCCTCAGTCATTTTTAGTACCTCTACCTTCTTACCAGGTGCCAAATTGAAGTTTGAATAAAAGCTATCTAAAAAGCTGGAGCTTGGCCCCGTGACTCACCACGGCAGCCTTGGGGATCAGGGAGCTTGGTAAGGCAGAATGATGGTGAAAATGCAAAGGCAAACCTCTGCACAAGAGTACAGAAAACAGACAAATGAAGCATAAAGAATGGGCTGCGATGCCTTGCCAAGAAAATGGAGAATGTAATTCTACATCTTGAAGTGCTGACAGCCTGAGAGATGTGCATTTAAGGAGCAAAGTCCAGGGTATTTGCTAGCCAGGCTTTGGGACCAGCAGCACTGGAGACAGAAGGCAGCACCAGCAATTCTCTTATGAGTTTTAAGCACAAAATAAATAGCAAGATCTGAGCCGAGATAAAAATATCACCTCTCTAGTCCTTGGCATAGGGAGAAGGGGAAGAAGCAAATCCCCTGGACACCCTTCTAACTGTGGGAAAGTCAAATGCCACGGGAACTAAAGGGAGCCCAGTTTCTTTTCCACCTGAAGAGCCTCCCAAAGACAGAGAGCATTGGCTGTTGTTTTGCTCAGCCTCTGGGAGTCAAAGCTGAGTGAGGAGAAGCACAAGAGAGGGAAAACCCCCTCATTCACAGCAGTTAGTACTGGGCTTCCAAAGAGAGTGAAGGTGCAGAAATGGCTCTAGGGAATTTCTTTTGAAATTTAAGGTGAAGAATCACTTAATGTGATTTTTAAACACATTAGGGTCATATGGTTCTTTAATCATATGGTTCTTTAATCACATTAAGTGTGATGTGAGCGAGAGTTCCTTACAGAAATGATGAATCAGAGAAAGCATAAACTAGACTGGAGAATTACCTACCTCACAGTGTATAGCAGTAACTAGCTCCTATATATACCAGAAAAACATCATCTTTAGCTACATTTATGACAGGCACATCCAGCACTGATATTCTAAAACCTGTAGCTTAGCACCCTCGCACTAATCATTCCTAGTGGTCTCTAACCATTGCCATTTTCATAAGGATTCCTCTGTCTAGACTCACCTTCAACCCATCACCCTCATATTTGCCCTAAAAAAACCCAGCCAGGGCCAAGTCTGGATGATGGGTCAGTAGCAGAGACAGATCTTCCCCGTGGGAAATTGTCTTTCATCAAATTTTAATGCTTGCAGCATTAAACCCTGCAGCTTCAGCCACGGAGCAGAGAAGATAAAATGGAACTCCATCATCATTAAGAGTGCAATCTGGAAAGTCCAAAAGTGCCCAGAAGTCCATTTGGATTTCCATTTGGGATTAGACCACTCTCCCACAAATCACACTGCCTATCAAGTACACAGCTTTTGTGAAGTGACACTACATCTGGTTTCCTAGTACTGTCCCAGTGACCTCATGTTATAAGTGCAAGCACAGACACCACAGTACCAGAGAGAAACAGGGAACTTTCCAAAACCCTCTTGATGATGCCATTATGCTGCTCCCTCAGTGAAAAATATCATAAATCTGAGAAAGAGACAATTTGCATCCTGGGTGTCTATTAGCAAAGTCATTACAAGCCCATTATTACATCAAATGACAATGGAAAAACAACTTTAGTGCCATGCAGCAGAGACCCACTGATGATCTTTCAGCACGACATTATAACAGGCTTTCTCTGAAGGTAAAGTAACAAAGAAAATGGGGCAGTTTTAACACAGCTTCTACAGCTTTTCAAAATAACCTAGGGAATTAAAGACTGTAATTTAAATGAATGCTGTATTACAGGCAACAAAGCCCAGCTAGGAGAGCCCGGTGCTCTTGCCTTTGGTTTGCTTGCAGCCTGCCCCAGTGTCCCGTGTCAGGGTGTGTCACCCAGGAGGTGATGCCACCTGAGCAGAGCAGTCTCCTTGGGGTGAGGGGAGCACAGGGCTGGGTGAGGTGCCTGTGTGATGCCACTGCAGTGCAGGCAGGCAGGAGTGCAGCACAGAAACCCTGCAAAGCCCCCTGTGAAAGGGTGCTCTGCCAGACCCTCAGGGGTTCGACCCCACTTCAACACACCTTCCTAACAGATGTTTTCTTCTAAGCAGGTCTCCAAGAAGGGATGGACCTTTGTACCAGGTCCCAACACAGATGGAATAAATGCTATATTGACATATTACTTCAATATGAGTAGGCAAATAATGTTTGGATGATCTAACCAAGGAAACATTGTTCTTGATGAAATAGATTTCTTAGCTCTTTTAAAATAACCCAATCAATAGTCCTTCCATTTCCTCTCTGTCCCACTGCAAGAGCAAGACTATGTTTCCCAAATATTCATCTGAGTTTTCCATTGCCTTAACCTTCCTCCTTTGACTAATCCTTGAAATAATCTACCCTCCTCTTCAGTGCCAGGCTCCTCTAAAATGATTATATGACAAAGCGTACTATATATCTGTTGTTTATATATTGTGCATTGCATCTTTTTAAAAATAAACCCATGGCAAAGCCTAGATACTGCCACTGCTGAGGGCAGGGCTAGATGCACTGAGCTCAAAACAAAGCTAGTTCTTCTCTCTCTTCTTGGTCTCAATCCAGGCTCCAGTTAATGCATCAGGACCCTCCACTGGCCCAAAAGAGAGCAGAACTGGGACAGCTGTTCTTTGCAATGCTGTGAGAGGTGGAGGTGGGAACACAGAGCAGTGACTGTAAAAGCTATTTTCGCTCCACTGATTACAGAGAGGGAAGATTTGTTTGAAATGACAAATGCCCAGATAACCATCTTCCATCCAACCATAAAAAGCAGCTTATGCCCAGCTGCAGCACCATCAATAAGGATAAAGAACATCAGCAAAGGTCTGAAAGGACAGCTTCGTGAATGCGGTGAAGAAAACGCTTGGTGCATTTTCAGATAAAACATCTGCAGCAGGTATATAAATAGAAAACACAACTGAAGCTTGAATGATTATTCCAGAGCTATGGCTAGCTCTTCCAAACTATTTCTGAGAGAAATGGCTATATGAATACAATATATATGCTAAGACATAACCCAATAAAGTATGCAAGAATTAATTCAGCTTCACGTGAGGATCCAGACAGATGCTTCAAACAGACCACAGACTTCAACAACTTCCTGCATTGGGGCTTTTCAAGAAATCCCTTAAAATTACTTGGAAAGAAACAGGTATTTACATGCCTGTGACTTGGTTACACATAAAAAGGGCAGTGTGCTCCCACTGATGGAGTAAGGGCAGGAAACCAAAGCACTGAAGGCAGGGAAAGGTCTGTAGCCCTCCATGGGAGAGGATTTCATGCTGTGCCACCCAGAGCAAGGTGCTTGTACAAGGCAGGTGTGCACAGTGGGTCACCACACGGGTCAGGGCAGCATTTGGAGCCTCACAGACCTCCTGCCCAAAGCACAGCAAGTCCCAAGCTCTGTGCTTAAGTGCTGCACTGTTAACACAGATGACTAAGTGCACTCCCTCTGGTTGACAAGGTTACTTAAGCACAGCCCTGTGTCACAAACCCTGCAAGTCATCACATCCATGGCCACCTTCTAGACATCCCAGATAGCTTCAGACACCAGCTCTGAGCTTCCTGAGCGGTCGCTGTTTGATAAAAACAAAAGTAAAAACTCTAATCTAAAGGTTAAAATTGCAAATCATGTCACAGCTGAATATTTTACTGAGGTGGTCAGCTGGAATGCTCAAACCCAGCCCCAAATCATCACGTGCAAGTGCCAAAAATCACAAGTGTGTCCCATTCAGTTGCCAACAGTCTCAGCTGGCACCACACATCTTGGTCACAAGACAAGAATCCGTGACATGGGAAGTGCTGACAGTGCAGCCCAGCCAAAACAGTAATATCTGTCAGCATCACAGTTCTAGAAGTCTGCTGAGGAAGTGGTCCTTCTTTTCAAAACCTCATCCTCAGTCTCAGATCCTGATCTTTAGAACTCAGGCCAGAAGAAGGTTAGGAAAAATATTCTTCAATACAGAAGTGACTCCAGATAGTTTGGAGTTACAAGGAGCACCATGGAGGTATCATAATTTCCTATAAATCACCTTGTACTCAAGAGCACTGCCCAGCTTAGACTGTGCTACATTTGCTATATCCTTGTGTGCCACTCAGGTTTAAGGTCCCAGCCCTGCATGATTTATTCCCATGTTTGTCCTTATCTCTGTGATCAGTCCAGGCAAGTTCAACAGACCTGTGTGCATCCACATCCCAGAAAACACAGGAATCTTAGCAGGACCAAAGGACAAATTATTGTACTGCTACTGTTTTTCAAACTGATCCTGGCTCAAAGCTACAGAAAACCAAACATATTTGAATAATGTTTTCAGTGTCACACATCTGCCCCTGCTCAGGGCATAAAAAAAGTCAACCCAGGAACCCACGAAGGTTGAGGCACCTATGGCTTGGCAGCACCACCATAAATCCCTTTTACCACCTTAAACTAATTGACTTTGAAGAAGGAAAAATAATTAGGAGAAAGAGAATCCACATATTAGGGAAATACACAGCAGGAATGAGCTTTGCTATTTGTTGCTCACCTCCCTGCCTGCCTATCTTTGACACAGCAGTGCTCTATTGTGCAATAGCTGGAATGCTGCACAGAAATGTGAGAATGAAAAATCACCTCCTTTAACTTCTAGCAGCTTATTCAGAATATAAGTAGAGAAGATGACAGCAATAATGATCAGAAAAGGATAGGAAATCAAAGGATATGAGGAGGAGCAAAGCAGGGGTAAGGTCATTTACCAGCTGAGGTTATGGCAGCTGCCTTGGGTCAAAGGGGGTGTTTCAGAGACGAGCCAAACCTCCACTCAGGACCGAGTCTGTGTGTGAGAAAGAAGTGCAGTGACACTGTCTACCCACTCTGCCCTGCTGGCAGGTACAGAGAGCAGCAGTTCAGTGTCACTACAGTCTGGAGGGGTTCTGGTCATGCTGTCCTGTTCCCAGAACCCTGGAGCAAACACCATGACTTACTGAGCTGCTTTGGTGCCACAGGGCTCAGTCCCCTCAAGTGACAACAGCAGCCTGGAACAATGACAGTGTGGCAGGGTGGTGTTCAGGGCACACCAAACGTGCCTTCAGGAATAGAAACCATGAGGGAAGTATCACAGAGCCTGCTCCAAGCCAAGGAGAAGCCGCAGCCTTAGCTTCGGGCACCACGTGGCACTCAGCTCATGCCTTGGCATGTGGGCACAGGCAGGGAGAGAAGGGGAGGACAAGAATCCCTCTGAGCCTGGCATGGGGTGCACAGCTGGAACACAACAGCTGGAACACAGCAGCTGGAACACAGCAGCTGGAACACAACAGCTGGAACACAACAGCTGGAACACAACAGCTGGCAGCGTCACCCTCCTTCACCCTGCATGGCACAGCCCGAGGGTGCCACAGCACTGCTTCAAGACACTGCAGGGCTCCCAGAACACTCCTCTGCCCTGCACAGGACTCCCTGCTCTTCCACTAACGGGTTTTTAAAAACCTGAGCCTTTCCTTAATACACAGAAGGCACAGTTTAAGTGCTTTGGAGCTTCCCATTTGGATGTGAGAAAGGGAGGGAGAGAGGGAGAGGGAGGAAAAAGGGTTGTAGGAGAAGCTGGGGCCATGGAGAAGCATATCAGGACACACTGAGCTGATGTGGCCACAGATTACCCACAGGAAAATGCTGTCAGGGCTGTTTTCCCTGAAGGCTGTGGCCAAAGGGAGATTTTGATAAACTAGAACAACGGAGACTGTGGAAGAAAGAGATGGCATCGAGCACCCCTCCCTGTGTGCACAGTGAGGCCAACAGCAGCATTTCTGCTCTCTTTGGTCAGAGTGGATCATCAGTCACACTGCAGGTCAGATAAAGAGAAAGTGGGGCATCAGCTGGGAGGGAGGACATGCACACTTTAAAAAATGTCCTTTCAAGGACAACACTAGTCCATGTCCCTTTTTCTACCCAGTATAGAGCTCGTGGAGTGAAATAGGAAAGACCACATTGGATGCAACTGACAGACTAATAAAATATGCAACAATTAGTAGAGTTAACAAGGGCACTTCTTTAGCTGGACAGACAAAAACTGAATCCTGGATTTTCTTTGGGTAACGTTGAAAAAAATTTTTAAGTGAAGTCTCAGTCCAGACATGCAAACCCCATCAATTTCTGCTTACATGATGTCTATAGCAAAAAAAGCAAACCAGAGAATTATTTTTGGAATGAAAAGCTCCCTAAAAGAAGACACTGCTAATCTGAGCTGCTGTGGGAAGAGAAGGCAGGTTTAGAAGTATTGGACATGGAAACAATGACAGTTTAAAAAATGACCTCAAATAAATGATAGATTCTTCCCTATCCTGCCCCAATGACACAATAACAGCAGAAACTGTATTTTCCAGGAGTCAGGTATCCAGCTCCTTGTTGCTCCAAAGTGTTTGAAAAGCAGTATGTGCTGGGACAATTTTATCTCAGAATGACTAGAACTGCTCTGCCACTCTTTCCCCTCTTCCCTGAGCAGCTGGATGCCAGTTCACTGCTGGCAGCTGCTCTCCAAGGCTTGCTGAGCTGAAAGCAACTACAGGCAGTGTCCACATCTGGCTCCCAAAGACAGCCTTGAGCCCAATTCCATTGAATTTCCAGCCAGGACTCGGCTGGTGTGAGCCAAGGTCAGAAATGCCATGGGGGACAGCGTTGCTGCTGCAGATGTAGCAACACCCAGAAGGGCCCTAAGGAGGACAAGAGCTCCCAGTGCACACACCCCACACCAGCTGGGGGGACTCACCAGCCACTCTGCAGGCTGGTCCTGTGCCTCGAGCCTTCAAACCCTGCCAGAAAGAGAGGCAGTTACTGCAGGGTAAATCCAGGAGGCCTCCTTTTCGTCTCACCTGCTCCCTTTTTCCATTCGAGTGGAGTTCTGGATTTAAAGCAGTGACAGGAAGAGCAGAATCTGCCTGAGAACAACTATTTCCACTCCATGAGCCAACAGGAATCATTCCAGTCACTGCTGGCCCATCTGGGACCATCAGTGCTTTTTGGTCTTCGACAGTTGCTTTTCCAAATGTGCTAGGAAAGCTTCCTAGAACCTGTCATCTACTGAGCTGAAATTTTCCAGCACTCCCCAAGGCTCAATTAAACCGGGTACAGAGCTGGACATGGGTTTTGAGATGGCTCATAAAACTCTTTAGACCTTTAGTACTGTTCTTCCTGGTGGATGGTTTTATAACATGAGTCAGGACCTCATGAGGAATTGCTCAAAATTGTACAAGATATTATTAGCCTGTGTCACAGCTGGAAACCTCCTTTCACTGTGCCATTTTTTAAATGTGAGATTCTTCACCGTTGCTCCATTTTCAAGGGAGAAGAGTTTTGGAGGGATCTTGGAAAATCTCAGTATTTGACAGGAAACAGGTTTGTCCAGGATATTTTTCCCCCCAAAGAAGTAAATTCTCACAAATTCACTTCTCAACGTAACTGTCCTTCCCTTTCAGAAATGTTTCAAGATTCTTATAAAAACCCCACACGGGTATACAGACAAAGAGCAACTCAAAGTACAATTCATCTCCATAAACCAGACACCAAGAAATCACTCTGACAGCTCTAAAAGCAAATAAATTTATCTTGGTAGAAGCAACCTTCACTGGCAAGGCCAACCATTTTGCTGCTAGTCTTTGGAGATACTTAATAAGCAGTATATACCCTTTTAAAATCCTCTTACACTGTTAACATACATTTTATAAGGTCAGCAAGGCAAAAAACCCACATAAAATGTCATTAGAGCATTGCTAGAATCTCTGCAGGTAGAAAATTCGCAAGCCTTGCATGTCCAGGAATAAATCAATCAACTTCCTCCCTTCTGTTTAAAAAAATAAAGTGAACTCCTGTTATTTCTGGATTATAAAGGCCAGAGGAAACCTGTCCATTTTCTGGATACACAAGTGGTTCAGAAATCAAAATGTGATCCATTTCAAGACTGGGGCAGTGGTTGGGCACAGTGGTTAAATACCTGCTTTTCTCTTAGGCGTTTCCTTAAGGTGTCTTTGTTTCTGACTGCTCTGAAAGAAGGTTCCACAGACATGGCGATGAAATTAGTCCTTACAGACAGGATAAATGGAACAGAAATTAAACCCAGAGAAAGGGGATGCATCACCCCACACAACCTGCAGGGCTTTGAATGGTGCCTCTGAAACCTGTTCAGCTCAAGGCACACAGCTGCAGACAGCAAACTCACACTCTATGCCTCCCTGGAGATTTAGCTTCTCTTTTGCCTTTATTGTTAACTTAGCAGGACTAAAAGCTTACTCTTTTTGTTCTGTGTAAAAGGAAACCTATAAACATCATTTTGCCCTGAAACCAAGCAAACTTTTCCATGCAGACTCTTTACACTTATAAAAATATTAATGAAGCTCAGTTTCACCATCTGTGTTTGACTCTCTCACACTTTGTCACATCTGTTTTCTAAATCCCTCCTCTTCTGCCTATTCATAAATGAAAAGAATAGGGTTCCTAGGAGAGCTGTGCATTGCAAAAGATGGCAATTCTCTGATTTACTACTATTCCAGCAGATGAGCTGGTTGGTTTGTTTGTTTGTTTTTAACGTCAGTACCTTTACATAACAAACCTGAGAGGGAAAGATCCCCCTGGGAGGGGATCTATGCAAGAACTACGTGATTAGCTACACTGCTATCAAAGAACCTTCAAAATGGAGCATCAGCCTCTTTCACACATGGGAGCTTTGGCATTTTAGCTGTCTTGTTGATAGGCAGGTAACTGTCCCCAGTTTCTGTGCACAGAATTAAACCAGGAAAGCTTATTTCTGCACAGGAAACCAAATGGGTAAAAGACATTCTGATTCTATTTTAATCAGACCGATCATGAATTGCACAACTATCAGTTTGTCAGACAAATGCATTTGTAAGCATATAAACCAACACTTTTTTCCTCCCTGGTGCACCGACCTTGTTCTACAGGTACAAAACCCTGTGCATGCAGAGTCACTTCACTCTTTGGCCTTAGTGCCAGTGTCACCAAAGGGACACGAACTCTGCCATGGGGAGGAATTTGATGTGGGCTGTGCACCACACCCAGTCACTGCCAGGCAATCCTGAGCCCCACCACGGGCACTTCAAACTGGATTATAACCGAAGTGAAGAGAAACCAACCAACACCAATTCAGCGTTTGAGGAACTGATTTTGAAACATTTCGTGCCTTGAGAGAGACCTACAGCACACAGAGTTAGAAAGAGAAAGCAGAAACATTTGGATATTTTGAATTCTTGAAATGTTAGGAAGAGCCCCATGGAAGTAAAATGTACCAGGAGGCACCATCACTCTTATCAAAACCACAGGAGCAGTTATTTTGCAGCATCTTCACTTTATAACTACTCCACATATTCCCTCCCTGCAGACCATCTCCCCACTTCACCCTTTCCCATGGCTCATGAGAGAATGAACCAGGCAGAGAGAACCAGGAACCAGATGTGTCTACACTACCCAAGTCTGCTCTTCACAGGAATGGAAGAGAAGAAGCAGGGCACTGGGAGAAGGAGGAGCTGAAGGGAATTCAGGGAGAAACAAGAATTAAGCTTCTTTTCAACCCAAGGCAGAAGTCACGTGAGCCTTCTCTGCTCCTCGGTATCCAGTAAAAAAAGGGATGCAACCTACAATTCCGCAATTGTCACTCACAAGAGAAAAGCAACAGGGAACATCTCTGCCCTTTACACAGGTTTTGTCTTCTTTAGCCTGGAGGCAATGGTAACACAGCCCACAAGGGTGCCTAAGGCTGAAAGGTGGCCTGTACCATAGTAAGTCCTAATCTTTCCTTGTGCCCCTTGCTGTCAGTCATAGAAGGTATCAATAAAGAACTAACACTGAGAGGGTTAATAGAAATAATTGTAGAGGCTTTTACTGAAGTAGCAAAGACAGACTGCATGGTTGAGGTCATAATTATCAGCTACAGGGAATATGGTATGGTTGCTCTCAGTACCTGG